>KV921026.1:14383-32776 GCA_002081555.1 Protostelium mycophagum | reverse complement strand
ACCTGTGCGCGAAGACCCTGAGGGCATTTGTTGGTTGCCAGTCCTGACCAGTCACCTGATTCTTGGAAGCCACCACCGTTGTAGTTGAGGCTGTGGAGGGTCAGATGTTGTGCAGACATGAAGAGTCGGTCTACTGACCAGACGTAAGAGACGGCATTTTGTTTGGCGTCCTTGGTGTTCCAAGTGCGTCTGGTGGGGTCTCCGGCCAACATCCTGAGTCCTAAAGAGTCAATGACCTTCACTTGAGATGAGTTGTTCACCTTTTGGAATGGGTTGCCAGTTGGGGTTGGTTTTGTTTGCTCCAGTAGATCCAGCTTTGAAATGTCAGCAGGAATCATCTAAATAATCTACCTCGAGACAGATAATAGACAGTCAGTCCTGAGTTGGGAACGAGGCGGTAGGTGCCATTATCGGTTCTATAATACAAATCGGGTGTCCAGTAGTTGGTGTTATCGACCTTATCAACTTCAGTTGCATTAGATATGGAAAGTCATACCGTTTTGATGGAACAAGTGGTGCAAGGAGCTCCCTTTGTGATGGAGTAGTCTTGTAGAGCTGTACGTGTAGGCTTAGAGGGGGAAAAGTTAGAACCTCCAAAGACCTTGTGGACATGACCGGAGTAAGTCCCAGGATTCACGATGGAATCAACTCTGCCTCTGAAGACCGCTTGGGAGTCGCAAAAGACCTTAGAAAGGTGAGTTCCATTATTAATGCCGCAGAACATACCTTCCATATGGGAGAATCATTAGCTTGGGGATACACTTTTCACATCAGCTACCTCTCATGGTAAAGTGTATGAGGACTCACCTAAATCGGCGTATACCAAGCAAGTAAATGCGAGGAGGCATAAGAAGGTGGTGCCTCTCATTGTCCAGAAAGAATGGCGGAAGAGAAAGTACAAACTTCACCACATCTTTTGAGCCGGGAATGTCAGGGTACTTCCTGTACCCTACGCTTTCGGTTGTGAAGACATAGACATGACATTGTCAAGCTCCAAGATGCTCAAAAATGACAGCTGATCAGAGATGCTTGGAATGTCTGAAATATGACTTCCTTTTTCTCGAAGCATCCAAGGCACCACGATTCCTGACCGTGATTCCCGGTAAGTCACGTGAAATTACCGTGCTGGGTTTGGATGCCTTGGTCAAGACAGCAAAGTAAGTCAATGCCAAAACACGAGTCGTGATGTCAAGTTACATTGTTATTTTTATGTTTTGTTCTGGCTCCATCCTTGCGACATCAGCTGCATGACGTCCTTGTGAGACGTTCCGGGATTCATCTGCATGGTCTTTGCATAGTTCTCCTGCGCTGAGTCAACTTCTTGACCGTCTACAACACCATTTACAACGAAGTAGATTCTCACCTTGACGTATAAGCTGAAACCGCTGGGGGCTCTGGCTTTTCTTGGTGTGCCGTTCTTCATTAGGCTGACGATCTCCTGGATCTTAGATCCACACCTGCCACATCTATGTCGCACAGTGTCGACACTCTTGGAATGTCGACCGATGGTCCAGGTGCAAGTTGTAGATGAGCATTCCCATCTGTATTTGTACGCGATCTCGTAGTTGTGGCAGGTCTTGATTACCAAGCCTTCGTGTTTGGACTCGGCAAGCCTCGCCCACTTCTGGAAGGCGCCACCTGCACAATTAAATGAGACGTTCTACAACGCTTCTGGGTGACGTCATCACACGTACCGTGGGGTGGCTTGATGGAATTGTCCAGTAAAAAGGCACCGGCGTGGCATAGTTCGTGGCACAAAGTGCTTCGAAGTTTATGTGAATCGTCCAAAACCTTCACGGCCAAGTGGATCTCAGCAGACCGCTTTGCACCTATAGTGATGAGTTGTAGATCGACAGGTGATGACGTCACCCACCGACTCGTTTACAATGAGTTGTCCCGGCGGTTTTGTTCAGTTTACTGGACCACAAGATGGTCATGTCTTTTGGAAGATTGCCGCCAAAAACCGTTGTGTTAAATAATTCAAACAATTCACGTGTCAACGACTCTTTCTGCTTTTGAAATTCCTTTCCAGAGATGAGGTTAGTTTTCACGGAAATTTGGCGGGAAACTGGACGTGTCAGATTATCAGAGATTTCTAAAAATAGACTCACGCGTTGTAGATGCGGACTTTGTTCTTTTGGGTGGCTGCTTGACCGGTGCTCCATTAAATGAATTCTCCAAATCTACAACTTCCACGATATTTTTGACAGTCTACAACGAGTCAGAAAAAACCGATATAGTTGGTGACAGACCCTGACAGGTGGGTCATCCAATATTGGCTCCTCAATGTCGTCATCCTCCTGTCAAAATTAGTTGGAGATTAAAACTTTTCCCATAACTCTGCTTTAGTATTTTTGTCGTTTGCGTCAAACACAAATACGATTTAATAATTTGATTTCTATGTTGCGGCAACACACCTCTTCACTGTCTGTCTGCCATGCGGCTCTCCCATTGTCTGACAGGTGTACACACGAACTACGACGTCTTGAAAAATCTTCACTGCGGCCAGGCATGATGTCATCTTCCATCTCACACTGATATCACAATCAGATCACGTGACCGTATTTTGAACTTCTCACCTCGTCCAGATCAATAGGTTGTATTTTCCCGCCATTTTTGTTGCCAATTTTAGTCTCGGTGACGTCATCATCCAACGGAATGTTCTCAGAATCTTCTTCCTCTTCATCAGATATGAATTGTAGTTGTGACATGAGCTGTTGCTGTTCGTAATTTTCGGGTAAAACACCTTCGTCGTCATCTGAGGAATCAGAATCGTTTGCGGCCTTTTGTGTCGACATTTCTTCGTACTCCTTCTCCCACACACCTATCGAGTCTCTGGAAACCTCTTGTACATTGTCGACAGACAATGTCGACATGTTTTGTACGTCTGGGGTGTCGAGACTCTCGTTTTGTACGTCGAGCGTGTTGTCGACATCCTGAGTTTCGTTCTGTTCGTCGCGGGTGTTGTCGACGTCGACAGTGTCATTCTGAGCATCAAAGGTGTTGTCGACATCTTCTATACTGTCCTGTTCATCGAACGTGTTGTCGACGTCCTCTTCATTCTCCGTGCCTTGTGTGATATTATGTACATCCCCATCTACAACGGACATATCTAATCCCTGTACGTCATCGAGGTCAAGAGTGACGTCAGCGCCTTCTGCTTGTGGGTCGACAACCTCTTCGTTCTGTTCAGGTTCATATGATATGGTGTCTTCTACTTCCTTAGACATGCTGTCTCTGTCCAGATTAATGCCGACAATCTACAACTCTCAATAGATATGCTTACTGGTTTGGCTCATAACAGACGGTTTCTTCTTGTATTTTTGGAAATGAAAGATCCATCTACAACGAGTAAGACTCAGATATTTTCTTTTACCAACTTACATCATGTACCACTTCTTTGATAGGTTCTACGGGGTCTTCGTGTCTCATTGTCGACATGTCCTTATTGTGGACAATACTGAGATTCTGTACCATGTCGAACAACTCATCGACCTACGAGCCATGAGACACGAAATTTCTGAGAAAATTTCGGGAAATTTACCTCTTGGCAGGTGTTTGCAAAATCGAGACTATCATTGTGGTTTGTTGTGTCCTCCTGGAAAATGTCAAAATAAATGTCAAAATAAATTCACAATATGAGATTGAAAAATCTTTATACTCATGTAGAAATGCAGAAGCTGCAAATAAAGTGCACTGATGAATCTGACGCTGTTATCAAAACGTACAAAACGCCAGAAAACATGTTTTTATGGTGGCAAAACCAAACAAAAAACACCAGATGTTCCGGCACTTACTCCGTCATCCGCTGTGTGATACCCTTCTGAATCTCTCTAAACACTGTCAATTATTTCCCATCAACATTGATGAGCTCACCTCCTCTTCATCTTCGAAATCTCGCAACTCCGAAGTGTTTTGGACATCTACAACGCCCACTACAACGGGTTCCAAGACTGGGATATCGACAGACACGTCGATATTTCGCGACAAACTCTTCTCATCTTCGGTGTCCACCTCGTACAAGGAGGTGGCTTGGCCTTCGTCTATATTTTCTGTCACTTGTTCGCGGTGCTCTGTGTCTTTCAGCAAAATTAATTACTTGAGCTTGACCATTGTGTCTGCCACAATAAAAAATACTGAAAATTGACCTGGCTCTTCGGTTTGGCTTGGCTCTTGCACATGTTCTTCATCGTGTTGTGCGGCACTTGGGCTCGCAGGAGAGTCCCTCTGCTCTTCGTCATCTTCAAAGGGTTCTTCATCGTCGATGGAGATGAGCGATGGTTCCACGTGTTGTAATGTCAGCTAAGGTATTTAGTCAAGAAGTTCATTGTGAATCATGTGAGGATATCACCTCTCCCAGTTTCTCGGAAGATGTCCAGCAGTAAAGACTGTTCAAGCTGTCCCATGCTGCCTTCAATCTGTCTTCTGATTTCCGAACAGTGGTGAAATTGTTTGGCACTGGTGAGGGTCTTGTCTGATCAAAGGTTACCAATGTTCCAAAATCATTTTGCCGATGAGAAATTTACCTTCAAAGAGATGGGCGCGACCGCGACGCTCACATTTTGAGGTATGTTCTCTTTTCCTTTATTTCTGTTCTGTGTTTTTCTTGGAGGAGTTCGATTGGCCGTGAGATCGATCTTGAGCTCTCCATCGCTATCATCCAAACAGATAACAGAGGCCTTCTTTTGATTTCTGTTCATTTTCAGATGTGAAAGAGATCAAACGATCCGTACCTCTGAACCCGTGATCGCCTAATTGGGACAACTTCCTCTGGTTCTGATTGTGATTCTTCCACTTCCTCATCAGGTACGATGAAAGAATCCTGCTCTTCATTTTCATCAGAGCTGGCGTCCTCATCCTCGTCTATGGAGTGGCCATCTTCTGGCTCAGAGTCAGAGACCTCCGACACATCAGAGACTGATTTGGCTTCATCATCTTCAGATATGTAGTTGATGTTTCGACGAAGCGGCATGGTGTTCCTCGGTCTTCGATATCGATCAAAAATGAACTCTCAGTTTCAAAATCAAGATTTCCCGCCAAATTATTTTCGATCTACAATTCACAAAGACGCGAAATTTGGAAGACACAACCACATGTCTTCGACAAAGACGATGATGCCGTATACGGCCCTATTAGCGAACGAAGAACAGACATCTACTTTGGAGCGGTCAGATTTCAAGATCGCGCTACTGGGAGACGAAAATGTGGGGAAATCAACACTCATAACAGTATTCTCTTCAGGCAAACACACCCAAGATGTACCTAGAAGATGTGAACCTGTTAATGTCAGAGTTACAGCACGTGAGGCATTCTATTATTAACTAATTCTTTTGTCTCTGACATCATTGTCTTCACTGGGAATCATGAAAATCCCAGCATGATTATCGAAATTGATTGAACCGCAGATGGAACACAATCGATCGTCTTGAATCTTGTCGATGTTCCAGGAGGAAATGAGTACGCCAGATTGAGATCTTTACATTATCATGACATCGATCTGTTCCTCTTATGTTTCGATGTCAATCAACCACGAACTTTAGAATCGATAGAGAACAAGTGGTTACCAGAAATAAGCAGCAAATGTGCAGGTGAGAAGTAGAACATTGTACATTCCATGCATTTGTGGCTGTACACCAGTAGGCTTTGCCGCAAAACACATATAACAATTTTTGAGGCAAACAAATGTTGATGAAAGTATATCTCGTGTTGGACAAAACTATAAATCACATCAGAAAAAGACTGTGATCAGCTGCAAGTTCAAATGTACATTTTGATGCATGATGATAACCATATCAGGAACTCCCTTCCTCGTGATCGGACTGAAATCAGACACCCGCACAGACAGCAATAAGGTGCGTCATCTTACCGCGATGATCTCCTTAAGTGACGCAGTGTGTGCCGTACAAAAAATGCCGCGACATGGTGAAACACTTGGACGCAGTAGGTTACTTAGAGTGCTCGGCATCTACAAACGAAAATCTCCACACCGTTTTCGACTCTGCCGCTACTTTTCTGACCGTCGGACCACCACAGAAAAGAGGGTGTTGTTGTAGTGTGACGTAGGATCACTATGTTGAGAGGCGAAGGTCGGCATCTGATTTTGTACATAAAGAGTGTTGCTTCCTTTTGTTCTTGAGCTACTCATTCAGAAAATATGGTCCACAGATTGAAAAATGTGGCTTTTTCGCAAAAAAAAATGTCGACAACTGTACACCAGACAGAAAGGAAAGATGACTATGTCAGGTGGTTTCTCGGGGACTGGGTGTCTGTCCAAATACCACTTGCTATCCTTGGGACTAGGCTGACTAAGACGAAAATCATGCCAACAGACGGTCCTCAAACTTGTTCTTCCGATATAGTTCCTGGTCTTCTTCAGACATTTACCAGAGAACCCTTCAAACAGTAACAACATTTGGTTTAGCTATGTGGAGACCCTATATAAACCTCCTGCAGGAGTGTGCACATCAACATATCATCCTATCGGACTGATGCTCTCGATTTCACGAAATGAACAAAATAAAATCACTTGAAATTCATTTTAAAACTTTTCAAAAGATTTCTTCTAACTTAATTTTATTTATATCGCGAACTGTTGGTTCATGTCCATAGGATGCGAAGATGACAGCTGCACCACTTGTCTAAACTGCCCCTTCATTGTTGATCTCATGTGCTTCAACAGCTCCTGATAAGATGTCGTATGCCCGTACTCGTGAACAGCCTTCTGAAACGCGTAAGACATCGCACCTGTGGCTTCCCCGCCGATCTTTGCATCCATCGATGTCTGGTCATCTCTGCATCCTGAAAACATGACCACATCGCCGGGTGCGGTCTTCGATGCGAGGACATCTTGTGTAGGCAGCTTCTTCTTGAGTTTGGCCTGTTTAAATCCATGAAAGAGGTGCATGCCGGACTGGATCGTGCCGACAATGTTTCCGCTCATCAGACTCAATCCCAAGTTGAGAGCGCTGATCGTCATCAGAATGATCCATCAGAAATAAGAGAAGGCTCACTCTGTCCCTGCCCCCGACTCGTACATCCTGCCTATCCTCGTTGTAGTGTGGGGTCCTTCGATCTGTCCGGATGTATCGTAGATGTAGGGCAGATCTAGTGCGGTACCAGAGTGGCAGGAGTCAAAGATGGCGGTAAGTCTGCAGCCGGGGGGTAGAGGCTTCACCATGATCTCATGCATCAACTGCAATGTGTAAATGGGTGTGGCCTCTAATGCTCGTGTTTTGATGTGGAATTACAGACAAAGAGTGTTGAGATGAACTTGTACAATGAAGGGCTCACATCATCGGTAATCTGACCCGCACTTTGGAAGTCAACTGGCAAGATGGTCTCGTCCATTCCATCGTCTTCGTCTCCGTCTTTAAAATATCATTTCTTTGTTCCATGCCAAATTTGACATCTCTGTCGAGGATGAAGGTACATACCTTCATCTTTGACTTGGCCTCCATGTCCACTGTAATGGAAGAAGAGAGAATCACCAGGTGCCGCATTAGACACTAACCATCTCATTCCGGCAATCATGTTGGCTCTGGTGGGTTGTTTAGAGGAGTCGTACTCGTCATCTCTTAAAAGTAACATGGTCTCAGGCGAGTCGATGAATCCTGTTCATTTTAGAATTAAAATCAACATGTCAAAGATGTTGATGACGTCATCACCTCTCTCGATGAGAAACCTCTGCATGTTCTTCACATCGTTGATGCAGCCACGTAATTCGGAAGATGTTCCCCTATAGTTGATTCCAATGAGCAGTGCCTTTCTTCTTCCTGTATTCAGAGGCCCGAAACGGTGTGGCAGATTCGCATTGAGTTGTGCCTCTATTGGGTGCTGCTCATACCTCCCTCCTTGGAGTTGTGCTTGAGATGTGGATTGTTGAGGTGGTTGTTGGTATTGCATTTGTGGAGACGCTTGGTAAGATGGTGGAGGTTGTTGATATGGCGAATTGGGATAAGTCTGATACGATTGTTGCGGTTGTTCGCAGTAAGGATTGTTTGGTATTTGCCCATATGCCTGTCCATACTGAACGAGTTAGAGGTTACTACGATTTGAAGTGAAGTGGCAAACCTGCTGTGGATGACGTCCATATTGGTATTGTTGACCGTTCATCGTGGTTTCTTGTCTTCTGTCTCGACTTCCCAAAAATTATGAGATAGAAATCCCGTTTGTTTTCGCGCCGGTAGCCAGACGAATCCAAATCTTGAGGAGATTTTACAACAGCCAGCCTCTGACTCAGATATAGAGGCTCAACTTGGGAATGGGGGCAATTTGAAACGCAAAGTAAATTAAAATTGCAGGTCTTTGGACATAATATCGTGAATTCTGAACTTCGAGAAACTGTTGTGTCCTTCATAGGTCCTGAATGGTGATCGCTTGAAGGAAACAACGGATTCTCTGCTCTTTCAGGTATGAAATCGTCGTGATGGTATTTTCTGTCTTTCAGAATCTGCCTGTGGTTGAGAAAAGTGTAATTTAAATTTTCCGCCATTTCCCGCGCTTTGAGCCTCAACGGCTTTCCGTTAGTTTGAATTATTTTAACCTGCCGCGATGAGCGCCATAGACGCAGCTAGGAGATCTGCAAGTGGAAGCTACAAGAACCTCCTCAATGTGAAGAGGTCAGATCATTTGGAAGATGAATTAAGTATGAGATTGAACGTGATACAGCCCACCACCGTCTCCAAACAGTGGCAAAATGAAGAAGGAGATATTTGATTCTCGAAGAAAAGCTAGAGAACCTCTCAAATCATCATCACCAGTTCCCGCCAGATCAGCCAGAGTCGGCAATGTGGAAGTGCAGGTCAGTCTCTATTTCAATTATTCGCCCAACACACCTGAAGATGGACAGTTTAGTGCAGGAGCCACTCGTTATATTCAGATGTGTGCCTCTGCTGGGCAAGATCCTGTGCTAGATTTCGTGGTGGCTTTAACAGAACCCGCTCTTCCACGGTGCACGCTCTCTAATCTTGCCAGACCTTTGGTGAGATCACATGATTTTCCATTCTGCCACTCATTTTTTTAGGGAGAGAAGCAACTAAGCATCATCGCCCACTGTCTTCGAGAATGCAAGACGATCCGTGAACTGGACATCAGCGGTAATAACATCGACTTCCAAGGCGCACATGAGATCGCAGTTGCCCTTCAAGGCAACACTGTCCTGCAAAATGTATTAATGGGCGAGAATGCATTCGGCTCTGAAGGTGTCAAATTCATCGCTAGTGTACTGAAGGAAAACAACGTTATTCTCGAGGTGATCCAGTGTGCATGTATGTGAAGGTTTCTCAGCTTCAACAGATTGACTTGCACTCTAATGACATCGGAAATCATGGCGCTGCTTCACTGGGAGACGCCCTCACCACGAACAGCGTACTCAAAAAATTAGATCTACATCAAAATATCATCAAGCCCCAAGGCATGTTGGCGCTTTCCTCATCTCTTAAAGTCAACGAGTGAGTCGTCATCTTATAAATCTCACCTAAATATTGTAGCTCACTCCAAGTTCTGAACATGCGTTTCAATGAAGTGGGAAACAACGGTGCCATCGCTATGGGCACAGCTTTGGAGCTAAATCAATCTCTCACAGAGTTGGATCTTGGCGGGAACATGTGAGTCTCCAACTTTGTACAAGTGACGCACTCTAAACTTGTCTCCAGGATCGAGGGTCTTGGAGCCAAAGCGCTGGCCCAGGGAATATCACGGAATTCATCCATTCGTAAACTCAATTTGCGTTCAAATGCGATAGGAGATGAAGGTGCTTTAGAGATGGCCAATATGCTGAGACAGTGAGCGAAATTTCTGTCGAAAATCACTGAAATTTCAAGGAACCAATCTCTAGAAGAATTATATTTGGGTATTAATAACATCAACACACTTGGAAGCGTAGCTCTTGCAGAAGCTCTTGTTGTCAACACAAGCTTGATCAAAATCGATTTACAAGCCGCCAGCCTCGGACCATCAGGTGTCATGGCTATGGCCGACGCCTTTCGGGTAAACGGCACCCTCTGTGAGATTATTTTGGAACTGGACAGGATGCCAAAGGAAGATGTGAGATGTCAAAAGGGGGTCATCATCATACTGACTCGTTGTAGAGCTCAAAAATCGCTGCAGCCGTGAAGACAAACACTACGTTGGTCGAATTCCACATGGGAAATACGGATAGGGTAGACCAAGAGGCTCTGTACACAATTTTGACCACGCTTCGCTTAAACAAATTCCTGAAAGGCCTCCTCAAAAAAACCGGTTTTTCAGAGCACGTAAGTTTTTCATCATGAAGAACTCCTAAAGACTGTGGCTCATTCGTCTCAGTTTAGCAAAAGCCAGCAGTCCTTAAGGACAATGGTATATGATGGTATTAATAAGAAATCTCTCGAAGGCAATGAGCTCGTCACATACATCAGCGAACGTCTCAAACTGATGGAAGATCAATTAGCAAGGGGAGATGTGAACATGACACCAGAGGACATCATGAAGATGATCTTGCCGGAGACGGAATACCAAGCGGTAACCGGTGCGCCAAAAACAGGATTCAAAAGTCCACAAAACACACAAAACGCGACGCAGAGGGGCGGATCGAACCCGAGCTCTCCGGTGTTCCCCAGAGCGAGGGATCAGAAAGCGTCTCATCACGAACGGACAAATCCAAATTTAGCTCTCCCCAGCGATGACCTCGGTGAGGACGAAGACTTTGAGACCATCCCACGGCCAAGAAAATTCACACCCAAAGGGACTCACTTCTTGGTAATGTCACTGTTTTACTGGTTCAGATATATTGACTTTTCAGGACGACGAGGCAGCTCTTGAGGATATGAGCCGTGTGGTCAAAGACACCATCGCCGCGAGGGACGATGTCATCAACAAAGACATGCAAGACAATATTCACCGGTTAAACGAGAAGATTGCCGGCGAGAGGGCCCAAGAGCTTCAAGCTTTGAAACAACAACTTGAAACTAGCGTGGAGTTACACGCAACTGAGCAAGCTCAGAACATTCAGAGGGTCAACGCAGAAGTTGGACGCAACATTTCGGAATTCGGACGGAATATCTCGGAATTGGACAAGAGGCTGGCCCAATTGGACGAAGACTTTAGAAGCAAGACAGAACAAAAACTGCAAGAAATGGAAAGACAATTCAAAGTATTGCACGAATCAACGGTCGAGAAGCTTTCCGAGCAAGTCCAAAAGTTGACAGCTGACAATAACCTGCTGCGGGATTCATTTAAGAAGCTGAAAGAAGACGAACTGGTGAGGGTGGCCACGGATATCTTTAATAGAAATCTGGAGAGTAGCGCAGTTATCAACCGATTAGAGGAGGACAACAAGAGGCTGAGGGCACAAATAGAAGCCAATAACACCGAATCTAGTCGAAAACTCGGTGAAATTTCGTCGTCGATAGCACAGAAATTGGCTGCGGAGAGGGAGGAGACCAGACGCGTTGTAGATGACCAAGCGATACAACTACAACAAGACCTGCGAGACGCAACCGCACCAGCATTCTCGCGCATTGACGACCGTTTCAAAAGAATGGAAAAGTCATTTCTCCAAGAAACACAAGATAAGTTTGGAGAAATCGTCAGACAAGCAGATGAGGTAGAAGAAAGGAACAATCACAGACATAAACAAGTGGAGACATCTCTACAATCCACTCAAACAGATGTCAACAACCAGAAGAGGATGGTGACAGATCTGACACGTCAACTTGACACCTTGAAGTCAGATGTGACGGACGTGTCAAGGCGGACGCAGGAGGGTTTAGACACTGTCGTGGAGAAGGAGAGGACATTACAAAAGGCGGTGGACCAATTGAAGACTACCATCCCAGATCTGAAGAACCAGATGGAGTCTTTGAACTCTGAAAAAGACGAGACTAAATCTCAACTACAACGAACCGCAAAAGATCTTGCACAAATCAAAGAGAAACAGAACACATTGGACGGCACCATTTCTACGGTATCTGCCGCTTCTGAGAGGACCAACATTGCACTGGGCGAGACAAACCGCAAGGTCGAACAACTGAATGCAAACACACGGCGGGACATCCAAGAGATCACCGAAGACATCGAACAAGTCAAACAAGAGGTGTCGACAACACGGCAGGACGTCAGCAATGTACAGAAGGAGACTAAGAAGATCAACGAATCCATGCAGGAACAAATCAAAGTAACCAACGAAGCACTAGAACAGATCAAGGCAGCGACCGAGTCTTTGCAGGAAGAAGTCCGCGTCACGAAAGAGTCCATGGAGGAAGAGATGTCCGCAAACACGGACAGGATCCAGGGCGAAATTACCAACGCGATCGAGTCTGTACAGCAGACAGCTCTGGCCATTCAGAACGAGGTCTCTGCGGTATTGGTGACTGTACAACATGAGATAGAGACGACAAAAGAAGCTCTTGCACAAGAAACTTCAGCGGGGTTACAAGAGATGAGGCAGGAGGTTGAGGGAGTGAGAGAGAAGGCAGAGTCGGGTGCACATCTGGCGGTCATCGCCTCAAAATGGGACGCGCAAGTGGACAACTTGGGCAGAAAAGTGGGAGAAGTGGTCCACAGGCTCGTGATCATCGAAGATTGCATCAAATCAGATCAAGAGACCTCTATCCACGCATTGCAGGTGCTACTCTCAGATTGAAGATATAAACCAATTTTATTCTGTTAAGCCATGTTGTTCAGCTCGAATCTTCTCAGTCTGCCCTCAGAGTGGATCACCTGCAGATTTTGGGTCTGCACTTCCAACTTTCGTTGCAGCTCCTCGAGTTCAGCGGCCTTCCGTCTGTTTCTGACTTCGCGCTCCTCTTCTTGTCGAGCTCTCAGTTTAGCCTTCTCTTCCTCTTGATCCTTCTGCACCTGATCGGTTTCCATCTGGATCATGTTAGGAGAAATAATGTCTTGTGATGATGTCTCACTCGGTGTTTCTGCCTGAGTCTGAGTTGTTCTTGGTGCTGTGAGTCGACGAGGGCCACAAACTGTTGGTGGTACTCGTTCAGCACACCATCGTACTCCCTGTGCTGCTCCTCCTTCAAGGTCCTCTCTTGAGTCTGTAAATCAGCCAACAGCTCTCCCTCCTCTCCTTGGTGTCTGTATTTGTCAGCGAAATCTCCACGAAATCTCACCTGAGAAGGAGGTTCTTGGACTGCAAGGTGTGGTCCTCTTGCATCTTGACGAGTTGTTCTTGATGTTCGTTCTGCATCTTCTTCTGTTCCTCCTCAAAGTCCTCGCGTTGCTGCTCCAACTTTGCGGCCTGGTGCTTTCTGATCATCTCTTCCTCATCTGCCCTCTGTCTATATTGCTTTTCTTCAAACTCCTTGGTGTCTCTGGCCTGTTTGTGGGCTAATGCGTCCTTCATCTCGGAAGATCGTGCCTTCACTTGTTGCTTGGAGATACCCTTGTTTTCCTGGAAATTTCAGCCAAAACCCCATCCAGTTTAGGTAGTCACCTTGACGAACTGCTTCATGTCGTTCTGCATGGCGACGACTTCGGCTTGTTGCTTCTTTCTGTGCTCTCTGGTTTGGGCTCTGAACTCAGTCAACAGCAACTTGTTCTGTTGCTCTCTCTCTGTCTGTTGCTGCTCCTGCAGTTGTGTCTTTAACAGGTCGTGCTTTTCCAACAACAATCTCGTTTCAAGCGGCAGCATCTGGGAGAAGAATTCCGAAGTGGCCGTCTGTGCTGCGTGCACCGCCTCGGCCTGGGAAACTTGAGTGAAATTCCCGCGAAATTTCGTGAATATTCACCTGGAATTTCTGGAGCTGGGAGAGGTGGTCCCACTCCATGAAATGTTTTTTGTCAAGCATTTCACATTCAGTCTTGGCTTGCTCTTGGTACAACTCTGTTTTTTTTGTGTGTTCCTCGATTCTTGCGGCCTGACCTTGCTTGTGTGCAAACACCAGTTCGGACCACTCGACCTGTTGAAATTTGAATATTTTGTTTTGGCGGGAAATTTTTTGTTTCACCTCGTTGTCACGGTCTAATTTTAGATTCTTGAGGTCTTTCTTGTTGAGTGATTTTCCACGAGATTTCCACTCATCTTTGATCTCTTTGGTGCGCTGCTTGAGCGAGTCTTGGAACACCTTATGCTCATTCTTCTGGTCATTTTCGGTGAACTACAATGAGTCAGTGAAATTTCCATGAAATTTTGGTGAAAATTCACCTTGGAAGCCTGCTTCAGTGCCATCTGTTGTCCTTTGATGAGTGTCTTTTGGTTAGTTTGAGATCTGCGGTCAAACTCCTCCCTCTCCGTCTTGTGCTTCAGAACCAACTTTTCCAAGTCCCTCTGCAACGTGTCAAAATCCGAAATTTCACCGAAATTTCACCTGTTGCTGTCTGAGTCTATTTTGCTTGGACAGCTCAGTCTTGGAGACCATGGCATCCTTCTCCTTCTGGTGTCTTCTCTGCTGTCCTTCCGTCTGTTGTAGATGCATTGCCTGCAACTTTCTGATCTCTTTGAGTTGCTCCTTCATCTGTTGCTTGGAGACGAGTTCGCGCTCGTAGGCTTTAATGTCCCTCTTAGTCATCTTCTTATTTGTTCTGTAAGTAGGTCTATTGGGGTTCGCGCCAGCGGGCAAGTTACGTATGCTCCTCTTCGAAGACTATGAGACGTCATCAACATGTCATGACATGGGTCTCCATCATGTGACGTCATCGAAATACTGACCGCAGATGACCCGACGGAGCCGGATTTATTGTCGATGAGCTGGGGGTCAGAGTGGCTGTGTGTGGGTTGTAGTGGCTGATCCGCAGACTGTCTCTGATTGTTGGGGAAGGTGTTTCCCTTCGCCTTCATCTACAACGGTCAATCTGAATTCCGAAGAAATCTCAAGACTCACGTCTGAGGTGGATTCTTCCTCATCAGAAGAGCTGCTGGTGTCCTCTTCGTCTACCCCGTTTGCGGCAGCTTCGGCCTTTCTCCTCTTGTTGATCAAATCGACCAAAACGTGGTTATCCTTTGTCTGCAAAATCCAGGGATGCTGCGCATTTCAGCACAAATATTCGTGCCCAGAAAAATCACCTTCAGCATCTCCTCGGCTGTCTTTCTTTTTTCGGGCGACTTGATGAGACAAGTTGCGACAAAGTCTTTAAAGTCACGTGACCTTGAGAGTTCAGTGAATTTTCGGGTTGTAGATGGCGTACCATTTGTCGGGATGGGAGAAGGTGGGGGCTTCTCTCATTGGAATCATCATGAGTGCCTTCATCGGATGGATCTCGTGAAGGGGCGGGTTCATCTCTCCCAACTGATATTTCTGTGAGTTTTTCGAGAATTTTCCATGAAAATTATGACCTCGATGAGGGTGATTCCCAGAGACCACACATCAGATCTCGCATCGTAAGGAACGTTGCCAGTCTTGTTTGCCACCACTTCGGGCGCCTGAAAAATGGTTATTTTTCACATCTACAACGCTGTAGATTCTCACCATCCAGTAGGGGGTACCGATGAGGGTGTTACGCTTCTCGCTTGCTTGTTTGAGCTCTGCTGATACTCCAAAGTCAACTATAAAAAATCAGAATCAGATGTCATAGACAATCGCATTGGAAACTATTAATCAGATCCTCGCTCCAAAGAGGAACGAAAGACGACATCATGATGAATAAACACACCCAGTTTGATTTCTCCAGAGTTCGTTAAGAGGATCTGGCCACGATCAGACTTTTAAAGAAGAGAAAGAATATGACTTACGTTGGCACCTTTGATATCTCTGTGGATAATGTTTATAGAATGGAGGTAGCTAAGAGCCTAGTTGGGGTCACAAATGTCATCTTTAAAAAATGATATGACACATACGTGTAAGGTCTCACGAGTGATGACACCGATTTGGTCCTCTGTGAGGGGCTCATTGCAGACTAGAGCCGTTAAAATTGTTAAAAGTAATGGCTGGAAAATCACAAGGGTACCTTGATATATGTCACTCACGGCACCACCATCACACAACTCCATAGCGATCTACAGAAGTCATTTTCATGGACAAAGTTACGGTGGATACTCACAAATAGTTCTTCACCCTTCATCCAAGCACCATAGAAACCAACAATGTTTCTGTTCTTGCATTTCCTCAAGATGGCAATTTCCACCAAGAAGTCATCAAGAACTTCATCCTCTTCGGGTGTAATAATCTTAACTGCATAATGTTCTCCTGTCTCTGCATGTCTTCCCTGTAGAATAAAGGTAGGTATGGTGTGAGATGACCAGGTTTTGGAAATCATTTACCTTGTATACAACACCGAAAGAGCCGGAGGCAATCTCCTCTTCGAGAATGAAGAGCTCATCAGGATCCCCCTGATCAAAATATGCCTTCAGACGCGCTCTGTCTTCTTCCTTCATTTATGTACGAGGTATTAAACTATGATACAGACGCCAACCGCCTGTTTTTTGTCAGCGCGGATATAAAATGTCCTAAAGAGGTGCGCGGTTGTCCTGAAAACAAAATGATAAAATCTCACACGGATCCCTTTGTGAGATCTGGGTTAGAAGAACTCGGCCGAGTTCTCTCTGATTAAAACGGGCGTTCTAACCTTCACCAGGTCTATGTGCTCCCGACGGGATTGATTCAAAAGATCGATGTGGCCGTGTTTGGGCACCAAAAAAGTTGGAAAAAAAAGTGTGAAAAAGTGACAGCGGTTGTGTGGAACGCCTTCGCTTGTTGGAAATTCAATTTAAAACGGCAGACTTTTTAGAACTAAGGTGCCGATTTCTATGAACTTCGGACTTACTCACAGTATCCAGTTCTGCAGCGACATTCTGTGCCTCTTTATTCACATGGTTCATCTCATTTCCTCCTGATCTACAACGTTGTAGTCTGGGAGGATGTTGACTCTGCCTCGCCAGAGCTCCTTCAGCTCGCCTCTGCGCCAGGCGAAGACGGCAGTCGGCGCTAGCGTGATTGGAACTTTGAATTTCAGTTAAAAATAAATTCAATGAAATTCTTGAGCAGAAAACTGAGCTACAATTCCAGAAAAAATATGTACCAAGATAAAGAAGGGCGGGTTGGCCCATCTCCGTGGCGACGACCATGACGTAAGCTAAAATAAGACCGATGACGTAGAGTCCCAGGGCCCTAGGGAAATATCCCTCTCTCACGGTGTACATCTTGAATTTGTCGACGTGATATAAATAGCACAAAAAGATTCCCGGAAGAACCTGATCAGATCAGAAACTCACGAAAGATCAAGGAAATCTCAGGGAAATTTCGAGGAGAACTCACGATGTCACCAAGTCCTAAGAGAGCCTCTCCTTCGACAAAAAACTTCGGGATGATGATGAGTAATGGAAGGGAGGGCATGTTGGTGGCCACGCTGACCCTGAGGTTTGTCAGAAGATTCAATCCACAATAGTCCACTCACATGACACTCTCCTTGAAGATAATACCGGACAGAAAGACCCAAAAGATGTCGTAGATAAAGAAGAGAGACAACAGGACGGTGGCGATCATCATGTTTGGTAATCTCACAAATGACAACGATGAGACGGCGATGAAAAAAGCCAAAACTTTAGAGGTCAGTCTCGATCTTCTCATGCCGTATGAACTCACCATCTGTGAAGATGACGGAAGCCAATGTGTCTCCAGGTACTACATTCCAAACGATCACGAGTGATATGGACAGAATGAGAGCTGCGATATCAGCATAGGACACAGTGCCTACCCATTTGACCCTATATTATTAATTTATTCTCATATTTAACTCAATTCTTATTGCAACTTTTGTACAACCTCCATTTCAATAAAGACATGACGTCAAAATGGAATGATCATTTTCCACATTTAGTGGATGGTTACGAATTTTGTGAATTAGATATAAGGAATACAATCACTGGAAGATGGAGAAATTTAAATGAGAAATACTCACTCGAATGTTTTGTTCTTGTCTTTCAAGACAGGGGCGATCCACAATGAGATGATGTAGGTGCCATAGAGTACGGAGAGTAGGGAGATATAAACTATCAATACATAATACAGCTTTCCAAGAAAGTAGAACAATAGAATCAGGATGATCGATCCGATCACAGGCATTAAAATGACCGACCAAAGAGGTATGTATCCTTTTGCTAATTCCAATCAATTTTGATTTGTCAGTTCCATTTTCAGTAAGATTCAGATTTGAACACAGAGGGAGTTGAGGTCAATTTACTCACATTGGGAATCTTTTTTTGTTGATGGCGGCGCGTGATAAGACACATAACTTCCATACCTTCAAACATTAACTCAGTCGTAAGAGGTGCACTCACCAAATTATAAACCCGGCGAGAGATATGAGGATGGCCGTCCCTAGATCAAAGAGGTTCAACCTGTTCCGTCAACCAACATCACCAATTCATCACGCACCATTTGTTCACCATCTTTGCTTGCAATCTGCCAAAGCGGGAACCCAAAAGATGACACTACAACTCTATTTTTATTCCTCAACTTTAGTGTT
>KV921026.1:0-14283 GCA_002081555.1 Protostelium mycophagum | reverse complement strand
CCCTTTCTCGCCACATTCCAACGAATTATTTTAAGCTGTTTCAGCCGGAGGTGTATGTGTTTCTTGCCTTTCAGACGACCAAGCTCTGGATTTGTCGTGATTTTTGGTTTTAGAGGATCTTATGCACATGTCTTTGCTTTTTGGTCGTGAATGCCTTGGGAAGCTTTGATTTTCAAGTTTGTCTCCGAGACGCGGTATTACAACGCAAAGTTCACGTTATTGTAACGCGCATTGTGAAACGGTTTGTGTCTTTGGTCGCACGCCTCGTCATTTTTGAATAAAGAGGCCGGAGACCAACTTCTCCTGTGTGAGCACAAAAAGGTCTGAAGAGGAGGGATCTTTGGTTGCGAGCGAAGCGACTGCGCGTGTAGTATCGAAGGACGAAACAGGTGAGGTGTTGAGAGCATTTCAGTTCTTCATCCGTAATTATTTACTGCAACCAAACTTCTTGATGTTCATCTCGTGCAGCATCCATAGCATCCGGCATCCATATTGTCTCAATTCCTTATCCGAAGGACATTTCGTAAGAGTGGTGAGTTTGTTTCTGGATCATCATCTTCTGCTCGATGGAAAAGTGACAACCTCCTGCAGACTCGTAGACAATTCAAACAAAATGAGCAGAAGAGGACACCATTCTGGACCTAAACAGGCCGGAAACTCTGCGACCAATGGGAACAGAAGGAATAGTCAAGGGAACAATTATAATGGACATCCTTCTAAGCCCATACTTCCAACCTCGGCTCCGCCTATTCTGCCGATCTCGATAGACACAACACCAACTGCCATCAATACAACTTCTACGACGATCATTACAGAAGCCACAAAACAGCCCACACGAGCGGAGTGAGTGTTCTTTGGACGTCATGTCGCACATTGTGACCTTTTCAGAAATGTGTGGAATACCAGAGCAGCACATGCCATTCAAGTGGCCTCTAATGAACCTCTCAGACAGTCTGAAGACGAGAATTCCAAATATAACTTTCCCACCAAAACCACCAACCACCCTATACAGGACAGGACCACACATAACCAGTCTTACTCTTCTAATTATGGCATCCCTCAGAATCTCACACTCCTCTCACATTTAGAGGCCAAATTGGACGCCATGTCTTTGGGCAAAAAAAAAACCGGCGACGTTGAAGTTCCCCGCACTGAACACCACAGGACCCACCAGGGGGTGAGTGAATCTACAACGCCTGAAGATATTAAAAATTCCAGGAAGAAGAGAGTCCCAGCAGGACATTATGGGTCGGTAATATAAACAACAATGTCACGGAGAATTTTCTGTATAATGTTTTCGCGCCTTTTGGACGCATAGAGAGTATCAGAATTCTATATCCACGCTACTGCGCCTTTGTTAATTTCGAGGTAATTTTACGAGCGTCTACAATATTGTAGAACTGAAAACTATAGGATGAAGAGGGGGCGAAAATGGCAAAATACAATTTGGACGGCACATCCATGTTTGGACAAAATATAATGGTCAATTTCAGAAAGACAGACAGAACTCCGAGCACTCAAAACTCCGGTGATTTTCCCGCCAAAATTCCACCCCTTTTTCTGACGTGTTCAGAGAACGGGGAGTTTACGCTGAACAAACCGAGCAGGGCGCTGTGGATTGGAAATATCTCGCCCACAGTCCAAGACAGCGACCTCCAAGCGGCATTCTCTCGTTTTGGAGAGATAGAGAGTGTCAGGTCTCTCCGCGCAAAGACCTGCGCCTTCGTCAACTTTGTCAAGACTGAGGTGAGGATTTTGCGGATTACAACGGTGTAGATGGTGAGATTGTTCAGGACGCGGAACAGGCGTTGCAGAATCTTCAGGGAAGCTTGATGGGAGATCTTCCCATCAAAATTAATTTCGGTAGGGTGAGTCTTCCACGAAATTTTGACGAATTTTCGTGAAAATTTCTCAGCCAGCAAAGAAGAGAGGGATGGGGAGACCCGAAGACATGCCAGATTATTACGGTGGATATATGGGAAGTCCTTACGCTCCCATGCCGTTCATGCCTAATGGAGAATTTCCTTACCAAGGCTACACTTACCCCATGCCCGGGGTAAAAATTCAAATGCTAAAAAATGGCGGGAAATTTTTGACCCCAGCAGGTAGGGTATAACCCCCAGTTTCCCCCCATGGGCTACCCTCCAATGTTTGATTACGGAGCGCCTGTATACATACCTGGCCCATATCTTTGTGACATCTGTCAAACCAACTTAGTAGAGGTCATCCTCATTCCATGTCGACACAGCAGGTGAGTGTCGACATTTTCCCGCCTTTTTCTCATCTGCACCTAGTTGCAAGATGTGTCTGGGTAAGACCAAGACACCTCAGGGTGACGTATGTCCCATTGGAATGGAATCTATCACCAAAATTGTAGAGCTGACGCCACCCCCCATTGACCCCACCCAACCCCACCCTGTTCCCTACCCAAACATCCCACCCTCCGTGTCAAGCCACCCCAGCAACGGTGGATTCTGAATGTACGAAGAGAGGAGAAATTCCCGCCAAAAGGTCGGCCATCGAAGTCGGAACGGAGATGAGGAAATAAAAAATCCTGCGAATGGGATTTCCGGAAAAAATGGATTTTTTGTTTTACAATGATAGATCCGTCTTCCCGCCAAAAATAATTTTGTTTTTGCATGGCAGAAGCTTCATCGTGATGGTCATCTTAACCGAACAGAAGGTCCGCACTCGCGCCAAATTGAATACCGGTGGTGTCACACAATTGACTTCCTTGAGCTTGAGTGGCTTGAAAGTGGAAGACAGAGACAAAATCACTTCACTTGGACGTTCTTTAAGAGGCTTCTTGAGCTTGAAACAACTGGATCTATCGCGAAATCGTCTGGAATCATTGGATGGTTTGGACGTCTTGGCCAGATTAAGCCACCTTAACCTCTACTTCAACGCCATCTCGTCCATAGACGAAGTTCGAAAATTAAGACACAATAAGAAACTGAGAGAATTGGACTTGAGATTGAATCCAATCACCAAAAATGAGCCGAATTATCGATTGTCTGTGTTACAAGCTTTGCCATGGCTCAGAGTACTCGGTGAGTTTCTGCTTGTCTTTAAAGGGCTGACGAGTGCATAAGATGATCATGAGGTCTCTGATCACGAGCGTACTCTGGCAGAGAATCATTATTACGGACCTCCAAAGCAACAGAAAAACAACTACCTTCCAGATGATGGCGATGATTTCGACACAGACATCCAACAGTCAGTACAGTTATGATGAATAGAACTGACGGGAGCAGAATGGTCGAATTCAGAAAGAAGTTGAGGTCTATTGCCTCGCCAACATCGGCTCATCAAGCGGCTGAGAATAATAGGTGTTGCATAATAGAATGTTCGTGATGAATCTGACATTATCAGATCATTGAGGCTGATGGATCAAATGTTTCCAGAGGAACGAACTTACAGGCGTGATAACGAACTACAACGAGCCAACCCAATTAATCACAGAGAATCCCACGATGTACAGAGAAATGAACCTAAAAATAGACCCAGAGAAACATCAACACCGGGCGAGATGCACACACACGGTATGAAGAGTTCCAGGTTGAACGGGGCTCCTTCGCCCATCAGAAAAACGGAAGGGGACCTCAGCATAAATGACAGGTACAAAAGGTTGTGCCAGATGTCACCTGTTAACATTGCAGTTTTGACAGGTTCGCTGAGGAAGCTGCATTATCAGGAAGAAGCAAAGACAGTTTAGCTTCAAGTCTATTATCAGTTGTCGCTCTGCAAGAGCCAAAGCATCACAATAACCATGCATATGTAAGCTCTTTACATCGCGCGAAGATGTCTTATTTGTGCCCGATTGTTCTGTTTTTCAGAAAACATAACGGTTTTGCATGGTTTCATAATGCGAATTTTCACGGTAGCTGAAAAGTCCTTTCAAGAAGCCAAAGCAAATTAATCAGTAGTTTGATAGCGGCAGGTCGAGCAGGATCGGAAGCAGAGAAGAAAGGAGACACCCTACGCGACAGATGATCGTGACTCGCCCGAAAAAAATCACTCCAGAAGGCCAGCAGAAGATATTCGATACCAAAAATCTAATCCCCTTGACAAGTATTGTAATCATGCATCATGAGAGTCTAATTGTCGAAGTGATATGAGGTCATCACTGGACATAGAGTTCAGCCAAGGAAGGAACTCCATGAATGGATACCCACCGGAGCCAAAAAGACATCCAATAGTAGAAGAATCACAAGGTACAGCTTCCCTGATGACGTCATCAAGATCTAAATTTGGCAGATAGGAGACGTATGGATGATTCAGAGAGGAATATGGAGAGGAGCGACGACAGGTACGTGGAGCCACAACGAAGGAACACTCTTGCAACTGGAGACCTTCAAGGTGACATCTGTCAAATAGACACCTCATGACTTGTAACAGATCGAAGAAAATCGAATTTATTTGAGAAGAATTTGGAGCGAACACGGCACAGCCCAAGACAGATGGACAGACAAGAAGTCAAATTGGATGAAGAAGATCTTGGTGAAGATATGGATGGAGAAGAGGGAGTTGTGGTCAGGAGTTTGTTACAAGTGGTACAAGACCTGACACAGAAGAATCTCAAGTCGCTGTCAAGGGATGCACGTTTTCAGAGTGAGTCCACTCGGCAAATCTGTCCTGACTAAGAGATGCTGATCCTGTGCAGAGAAATCCAGAGAAATTCTGGAACAATATGTACAGGTGATTGTAGACGAGATGTACCCGCCAAAAAAGATGAACGAAATTGCGAGTTTTATGGAGGAAGTCAGCGAAAAGATGAATCGAATGGAGAGCGACAAGGTGAGATCAGAACTCAAGTGTAGTTTCTCATGCCGTTTTAAAAATATAGTTTTCCTGATGTTTTCACGTGTACTGTACTGCGGCAAAGCCAAATAAGTCCTTTGTGGTGGTATTATCTTAAAGCTCAGCATCATGAGACAACAGGATTTCGTTTGTTGTTGTCCTCTAACTCCTCATCCATATCATGTGTCTGAGGAGTATTCACCTCCTGCTGTGTGGTATTGGTGTCATCTTTGCAGCAAAATGAAATAAATATTCTAATTTCTAAAAGGAGAGGTATCTGGAGAGGATTCGTAGTCTGGAGGAAGAAAACAAGATCCTGAGAAATGTCAGCCGCGAAGAATCCCCGAATGATCAAGCTAAACTGGTCAGGATGCTGGAGCAGAGCCACAGGTGACATTCTTACATCTAATGCTTGTTCCATGAGGTGAACCCTGCAGGTCCTTGATCTCGAGTAATGAGAGGTTACTGCAACAGCTTAGCGAACGAAATAAATGAGCAACAGAGGAAAGTGCTTCCTACTGGAGCTGTGACAATAAACCATGCATTCGGTCCATTTTTTCACCTCAAAAAAATGCGGTTAATTAACGTAAAATGTTCGGTAAGACCTTTAAAGATCCCAAAATCTCCTGGTCTCGCGGTGTGGTTGTCATTGGAGTTGTGCAGGGCGTGGGATCAACGTGGCGACCTCCTTTAGAGATGTCTTTGGAATTGGCGGGCGGTAGTGCCGAAAGAGGTGAGGGAGGCCTTCCACCACCATTAAAAAGTCAAAAAGATGTTCTTAACGAGAGTTGCGGTAATTAGCGTGAGATTTAACGTGACAGGTTCTCCGCGACAACGTCACTGTCGTCTTGTGTTACGCCTCACAAATCGTCTACAAACAAACGAGAACATGAAGAGGACGCTCATACTTCTTCTTTGCATAGCTTTGGTGGCCTCTAAAGTGTGGTTATCTTCTGTGACCCGTGTCAACAAAGGAAGACCAGTCATCGCCAACAAGAACGCCCACGACTCAACTTCATCCTCTACATTCAATTGGAATTACAATGCTGCTTTCATGAGATCATCTCGTTCACCTTTAGAGGTGCTTATATCAATTAAATCATGAATCTGGTATCAATTCGAAAGACTGACCAAATGGTAGGGTGGTCTCTTAGTTAGGTGTCAAAATCGCACTGATCCCTCGAAATTCTACTCTGTAGGTCCTTCCTACCTCGTATACACGTATGCCATTTTAGACACTTAGATTGTTTCTCATGTTTGACAGCCCGTTGTTGAATCCTCTCAATGATCTGGATAACATTCAGTTTAAAGACATCGATGACAGCATGATCGTCGTTCGTCCAGGAGAACCCTCCGAGTCTGGGTTTGGAGTGGTATGTCCACCGTTTCGGATGTGATCTGATACATCAACAGGAGGATCCTCGTACCGTCTATAATGAGAAGGATGACACCCACTACCTTTTGTATTCCGCCGTTTCTAGCAGCCCCTCCGTGGTATCACAGATCGCACTTGCAACGGTCAAGAGCGCAGATGTTGAGGTGGCTTCGATATTGTCCTCATTTTTTGAATGTTCTGATCCTCAATAGGATGAAAGCAAGTGGGTCCATCATGGAGACATCTTTAAGGGGGCTGTTCGTTGGTCTAAATCTGGCGCACTTCTCATTCGCCCTGGGTAATTCTACACCGTTGTAGATTGACTAAATTTCTTCAGGAACACATCTTACTTGTATTGGGGAGATTCAGATTCGTGTAAGAAGCCTAAATTGATTGTCTGTTGTAGCACAGAAGACAAACACTTCTTCTCAGCCTCATCTTTCATTGCAATGTTGAAAGTTTTACGGCAGAGCCGCAGCACAACAGGGACAATAATCCTCCAAAGAAGCAAGACGAATTCACTCATGATGACTTGGTTTATTTTTCACAGCAAACGGAATGTTCCTCGGAATGACGAGGGATTTGTTACACTACAAGACCGGCAACCAAGTCTGGCTTCCGGTGCGTTGTAGACGCACAAAATCTCACTGAATTTTCCAGAAAAAACCCAACGGGTTTGAGACCGCATTGGTCGAGGGAGGTCCTCACCCCTTCCTCCTCTCTGACGGAAATTACATCATGATCTACAACTCTGCCAGGTGAAATTTCACCGAAATTTCGATGACTTACGGTGTACAGGGGTGGCTTCCCCTCCCACAAACCGGGGTGGAGTATTCAGTACAACCTGGGATACGTGATTCTGGATGGCCAAGACCCCACCAAGATTCTGTACAGAACCGAGGAGCCCATTTTTTCTCCAGGTGAAATTCCAACGAAATTTCACGGAAACTTCCATCATCTGACATGCGTCAGCTTTGGACTGGGAAATTGCTGACAAGGACGGTCTGACTCCACGTGTGGTGTTTTGTGAAGGATGGACCCAACTTCCTGGAAAGAAGGACAGCTTCCTGTTCTTTTATGGTAAGGAGTTCGCATCATGAGAAGTGCTGATGAAGGCAGGTGCTGCGGATAGTTTTGTTGGTGCTGCTCGTTTGGACATTTACATCGAGAATTAAATGGATTCTGATCATGCAATAAACATGATCAAAGTTGGCTGTATTTTTTCTTCAACATTCATGAAATTGACAGATGAGCATGTACCATTACTATCTGTGTGAAAGCATAATCCTACGTAAAAGTAATGACGTCTTATGCATCATATATTTATCACGGTCTACAATGAGGTTGACCAGAACAAATTATTTCATGCAACTTGATGGCCTGGAAGCGCTTTTTTCAGGATTTTTCTGGCTTCTTCTGAGGCAAAAACAGAATGTTCACGTTTGAATATCAGGATTATCTTGGTTTTTTGTACATAGTAACACGCACCCCTTAGTTCTGGAAGGAGCTTTGGTTTTGTACCAATGAGGCTTTTTGTATAAATGGGAGGTTCAGAGGAGTACGGAATTTGGAGGAGAGGAACTACATGTGTGAACATCGGCTGGGATGGGAGCCCAGTGTGGCAACCGAAGGCATGATGCACGCCCGTGTGGTCCCAAAATAAATTAAGGTACAGAGAATATATTTTTCGGATTGCAGCAAATTTCGGGGTGTAGCAGAGGCTGAGTACGCAAATTCTGAACGATCAAATTTGATCATTGTAATTATCACAAAATGCCGTTTGGACAGATAGTTGTCGGTCCACCAGGGAGTGGTACGTGCAGATAATATATAACCCATCTAATGTCACAGGAAAAACTGTTTATACAGATGGTATGCAGCAGTTTTTAACACAAGCTAAGAGGTACATCACTCATCAATAATCATCTCATTTCTAAGGCAGGTGTGTATCGTTAATCTGGATCCAGCCAATGATCACCTCCCATATCCTTGTGATATAGACATACATCAACTCGTTACGCTCGATCAAGTGATGGAAGCCGAGAAGTTAGGTCCAAATGGCGGTCTCATCTTTGCATTGGAATTTTTGGAAAAGAACATCAACTGGCTCAAATCAAAATTAGATCAACACAAGGGTACATACATTTACCTCTCATCATTCTGTTGATGACAATACAGACCGATATTTCATCTTCGATTGTCCTGGACAAGTGGAGTTATACACACATCACAATTCGATCAGAAACATCGTGCAGCAGCTACAGAAATGGGATTACAGAGTGGGTCATTCCGATGATTTGTTTGTCATGCAGCACGAGCACTTACTGACTTGTTCTCTTCTGTTGTGTTCCATTGAATTGAACACTTTAAAAATACGAACTGTCATTGATGATTTGATGGCTAATGAACACAGATCACCGTCATCATGTTGGTTGACTCTCTTGTCTGCACACAAATTACCAATTATATCTCGGTAGGTCATTTTATGAAAATAATTTCCCAGCTTTTGTCTGGAGAATAAAATAAATTGGTTATTAGTGCGATTTCTCTGGTATTTTGTGAATATTCTTGTGGTCAACTTCACTTTGCCAAATCCTATAAATGTTTATATTTTAATATATTCTTTATCTCTTGAAGAATCCGATCTCATGTTTCTAGGCAACCCTCCTTTCATTAACTACAATGCTTCAATTGGAGCTACCCCATATCAATGTATTGTCAAAAATAGACATACTTAAAAACGTACACCTCGGTGGGTTGAGATTTTAAATTTTGAAAACCACCTTTTCCCGCCATTTCTGTACTTTTTGGCACATCATTGTCGTGAAACATCTCACGGATTATCCGCGGTTGCTTACCGAGCCATCACGTTATCTACCGTCAATTGACGGTTCCAGATTTCAACTTGGACTTTTTCACAGAAGTACAAGAGCCGACACGGCTTCTTGAATATCTTAACGAAGATAAATACACATCAAGATTCAAAAAATTGAACGAACTGATTTGTGAGACGATAGAAGACTTCTCTTTAGTTGGTTTCCAAACCCTCAATATTATGGTGAATACTTTTATTTCTAAAAAAGAATTTGGTTCGCTGCGGCAGCCATGTTCATATCGGAAAGAATGTCGACAAAAACGCTGATTCCACATTCAGGATGTCGACAGTGTGACGTCACTCGTGAGGATGATCGACAAGTCCAACGGGTATATCTACGGTGGATTGACAGAAGCAAATGAGTCCATCATGACAGTCACGGAGACGCACAGGAACTGGCACTACTACAAGTAAGTCTTTAGAGGCAAAGATGCTACTGTGGTGCCTCAACATATATGTTGCACCGCAGAACGCCTCAAAAATGGTGATGGTGGAATGTGATGTGCGATGCGGATTGCCTTCAAGATGTTTAATGCAGAACGATGTGTTCTCTTTGCAATTTTGGAAGTTTGTGGAAAAATTGATTTTCTGACTGGATGACAGAACTATGGACACACAGGAGAAGTACGCCATCAATGATGAAGAAAATGAAGAAGACATGGAGTTGGACATTGACAATCATCTCGTCCCAGAGTCCATGCAAGAAGGAGAAACTCAAGCTGTTGTCTCTGATACCATCATCGAAAAGTACTTCCAAGAGAAATGATTTCGAGATAAAGTTGATTCTGAAGAGCATGTGCATTACTTGTTGAATCGATTATCGACGTTCAAGATTACAGTGATGGAGATAAGAAGACGTTGATGTTCCTTTTCTTTGAAGGAGACCCTTGTATTCTATGGATAAGCTTTGGTTTTGTAAAAGATGAGGCTTGTGATGGGATGCTCATTTCATCAGATGGTCTCATCTCTACAACGGTGTAGACCGGAACACAAACCAGATTGACTGTCATTCAGTCGAACATAACTATAAATAGATCTTTAATTTGTGCGCTATACGAGCTCAAAATCCTGGCTAAATTAGACTATCGTACCGTTGTTCTCCTGGAGCTGCAATTCCTGCGCACCGGATAATTCTTTCCTGCCGGAAGAATCCACTTCCCCGGAACAAAAATTGTCACCGTTGTAGTTCCGAGAAAATCTTTGGGATTCACACATTTTCTGACAAATCACATCATGTCTGCTCTCACCTCTTTATCAGCTGTTGGTCCTATTGATGGAAGGTAATATCTCAATTTGGTTGTCATGTAACTAACCTCTGAAGGTATCAGGATAAGACAGCCAGCTTATCCAAGTACTTCTCAGAACTAGGACTCATCCGGTACCGTGTTAGAGTAGAGGTGATGTAACCATCATCACCTTTTTTTATTGACAGCCACAGATCGAGTACTTTATCGCTTTAGCACAGTGTGAAGCGATCACAGGCTTGAAAGATCTTGACAGAGCTACTGCTTATCCTCTATTGCGAGGATGGTCTTCCTCTTTCTCTGAAGAGGATGCCAAGAGAGTCAAAGAGATTGAGAAGGTCACCAATCATGATCTAAAGGTAGCTGCAAGTCACTTATGTCCTTCCTGAAATCGTAGAATGATCATGTTGGCTTGGATATGATCATTTGAGTTGATCGTGTTACAGGCTGTAGAGTACTGGATCAAAGAAAAGATGGCAGCAGCAGGTTTACAGAAATTTTCAGAATTTGTCCATTTTGCTTTGACCAGTCAAGACATCAACAACACTTGCATTCCTCTTTCGTTCAAAGAAGGCATGCACGAGGTCATCATTCCCACTTATGAGAAATTGACCCAAGACATCAAATCAGTGAGTATCACATTGTCCATCCAATCACACAACAGACAAAATAATCGTCATTGTGATTCTGCGTGTTTATTTCTACATTCGCACAGACCCAAACATCTTCATGTTCTGAGTTTGTTTAAAAGACAATGCAACAATGTGCAGATATGTCAATCGCAGCACTAATGAATTATTCCTGCAGAATTGTCACGTGGTAAAGCCACATAGACAAGACTTAAAACATAAATATGTATTCACATTCCGCAGCTGGCAATACAGTGGATGGACGTTCCCATGTTGGCCCACACACACGGACAGCCCGCCACACCCACCAGAGTCGGTAAAGAGTTCTACGTATTTGTGGAGAGGCTGGAGAGACAGCTGTCCTCTCTGAGAGCTTATCCTTATGAGGCCAAGCTTGGAGGTGCCACCGGTGGCTTCAATGCTCACAAGGTCAGATTCTTTTTTTTGTCAAGTTGTAGATCGACTAACACCAAAAAATCCAAAAATAGATCTTGAGTATCTTTCCGAGATGTACAAAAGTAATCGTATTGTAGGTGGCGTTCCCCACTGTAGATTGGATCTCTTTCGCCAACAGATTCGTCAACGAGACCCTCGGACTCCACAGAGAACAGTGGACCACCCAGATCAGTCACTATGACAACATCGCCGCTATCTGTGATAATCTCAAGCGCGTGAATACCATCCTCTTGGACTTCTGTAAAGACGTGTGGCAGTACATCTCTATGAACTATTTCAAGCAGAAGATCGTCGCTAATGAGGTCGGATCATCTGCCATGCCACACAAAGGTGACGGTTCCGGGTTCGATTACTTTCTCTGCCTTTTTTTTGTAGAAAGACAGCTACTGCAGAACATTTGTTTGTTCAAAAAAGATTGCAGCTTTGCTGCAACGCACAAAACACTTTGAATGTACATGGTACCGGGTTCAACATCCACCCTGACTTTTTTTAGTCAACCCGATCGACTTTGAAAACGCCGAAGGAAATCTGGGAGTGGCCAACGCCCTCTTGGAGCATCTCAGCTCTAAGCTCCCCGTGTCTCGTCTGCAGCGTGACCTGACGGATTCCACCGTATTACGTAACTTGGGTGTTCCCTTGGGCCATATCATGATGTGAGTCTACAATTCTGTAAATCGATATTCTCGATCAAAACTTATTTTTCAATTTAAAATCTTTCAAAACATAAAATTTAATTCTAAATTCCAGCGCGCTCGGATCAGTCAAACGAGGTCTCGGAAAGTTGGTCATCCACAAAGAGCAGATCGAGAAGGATTTAGAAGACAACTGGGTGGTCGTATCTGAGGCCATTCAGACCATACTGAGAAGAGAGGCTTATCCAAACCCCTACGAAGCTCTAAAGAAACTGACCAGAACAGGAGAGAAGATGAATCACGAGGTGAATCGCTCGAATGGAATTGAATTGATGCAACTCTTTCGCGGTTTTGCAGTATTCATGCTCCTATATTTAGGAGTGTATTTTTTTTCTCTTAAAGTTTTGGAAGTACAAAGTCATCGTCTTTATGACGCTTGCCGCTCGGTGCCAAAGTGTGCCTCCCGCCCAAATATCCTCTGGTTTTTGTGCATGTCTTGCATCCTTAGCATACAAATGTGGAACTGACAGTTGCAGCTGATGAAGAAGTTTATTGATGAGCTGGAAGTGAGCCAGGCCGTGAAAGATGAATTGGTGGTGATCACACCCTTCAACTACATCGGTGTAGTCCCGGAATTCCAACAATAAAACCTCAGTGATATTTTTGTCGAGGAAATGAAGACTGAAGATTCTGATTGGCTCGTTGTAGAAGCCATGTCAAGATATTTGACCATCTACAATGAAGAAAATTCTGTTCAGGAATTCAAGTCCCTCGTGGACGCTTCAAAAGAACCCAGGAAGTTGATTATTTTGGTTGTCGAAAATATCTGATATTTGAAAAAATGCCAAGCAAGCCGACATCAAAACGCAGAAACTCGCAATCTGAGTGGCATTTTACCAGCATGTTGGCCACAAAGAGCTTTCTCATTTCATCCCAATAACGTCTATTCGGACCTTCCGCGGCGTCGGCTTGCCAACGCAAAAAAGATGATCTCGGCAGGAGTTGCACCTGCAACCGTGCGCATTGGGAAATTCCGATTATATGCCGAAGCATGAAGATGCATGCTCTACTGTTGAGCTACGAGATCACCGATCGTTTCTCTGCGTATAATGATTGAATTCAAAGTCGGAAGACTAAATCTTAAGAGTGAATATTGTTGGTGTAATCTCAGCAAGGTGATTTCGCCAACTCTCTAATGAATGGGTTTAAATAGGATGACAGCTCAAATTGGTCCTGGTCCATATGTCTGTGCAGTGAATCAGATAATTACACTTTCGAAAACTACCTCAAACTCACCATGACAGATGGGAGGAGCCTCACATACATGGGGTGTGCGCAGATGGGAACACCTGGATTCCTTTCTCTTCGCCCTGCTCATCATGATCTTTTTAGAGCTGTCTCCTCTCTTTCAGAGGTGAGGTCTTTTTGAGATGTCGAATGATTCTTTAATGACGATGTTAGGGTGATGAAATCATCTCTGTGGCTCGGTAAAGTCAGTTGTATTGAGCGGTCATCATGATGTTTCAACTCTGAATGGACGAAGGACTCTACTTGCTTCACGGGACAGTGGGCATCACCTACATGTCTCATATAATCGACACATACCAATCCAACCCAAAGACGTTCCAATCCATGGCCAGCAACATGATCCCAATGTTGTCGATCACCTTCACATTGGCGGCGATCTTCACAGAGCTTGTGGACAAGCCAGCTGTCACGATCGCGAGGAACACTGTCATCTTATTTGTGGATGACAATAGAACATGGAAGCAGATTGGAACGGACCTAGGACAATGGAGGCCACGTTCTTGGCTCTCAAATACCATGACCGGTGTCATTTCGGGTGTGAAAGTGGCAATCAAGGAGATGCCGTGGGTATGTACCTTTCATTAATGCTCTTATGAAGGTCATACTCTCTCCGCACAACTTCTCTCCCTGTCCATAAAGATATAGAGATGGCCACACGACGCGTGCCAAGACCGTACGCCTTGTGTCCGTGAAACTCACATGAGCACACTCAGGGCTGCCTCGACAATCTTCTCGTATATGGGCTTTGTCTCTTGGATAACAGTGCTCTGGTAAACGTCTCTCTCCAAAACGGGCTGGATCTCCTCGATAACAGTCTTCTTGATCACTTCGTTCACAATGGGAGCGTGTACGACCTGTGTGCGCATGGTGGCATCGACCTCTCTGGAAGGTGCGACGTAGTTCTCAGCGATAGGAGCACTGTTCAATATTAGTCATTTTCCTGCGAGTTGTTGTTTTTAAGTTT
>MZNV01001151.1:0-14809 GCA_002081555.1 Protostelium mycophagum | reverse complement strand
AGGAATAAATGAAAGTGATGTTACGAATTTCGAGTGATCATTTTTCTTAATCATCAAATTCTTGATTGATCAGAAATTTGATTAATCAAAAATATACAAGTACAAAATGAACTTTTATTGCGAGCCCTCAAAGAACGCCCGAGGAGTGCTGTAAAGATTACTTCAGGACACAGAAGGTAATGTACGTTATGTCTACAACTGACTGGTGAAGTGAAGAATGTACATGCTGGGACTGGACCCGTCCCGGAAAATTGTTTGTTCATGGAGAAGGCGTTTACTGAACCTCTCGAACCTTTTAGAGGACCAAATTTATTTTTGACATTTGACCAACACACACACCTTCAGAGGATAATAGACAAAGTCATTCTTCATTGTGATTGAATCTGCTGATCGTGCGATCGAATGTTGGACCATCAGGTCATTAACCCTTTCAGTACCGTTCACACAGGTCTCAAATATTTGTGCCTAATTGTAGACGACACTTTGCAAAATATTGTCGTTTTTTATTCTGTTTTATGTCTCTTCCGGGGTAGCTCGCTCACCGCATCCACCAAGTCCCCAACAATCTGTCATCACGTCATCTACAACTCTGAAATTTCGTCTAGATTTCTTAAAAATATCACCTCGTCAGACTCCACGCGGGAGATGATGTCCCGCAGTTGTGCGATCCTCTCTTCTTTTGGTGTGTTTAACAACGCAGAGAAGAACTTGACCGTGGCGCCTTCCAGGTCGTTCACTACAACGAGTCAGAGAGATGCGAAATTTAAGTGAAATTTCGATGAATACCGGGCACGATTCCAGACTCTGAGACGATGTTTTCCTTGTAGTTTTCCTCGACATTGCTATGTTCTGGATTTATTATTATTTTTCTGGAAGTTTGAATAAGACGTACCAGCTTGGTCCGCACCTGGAAGTGCGGATAGAGGCAAGTTGGGGTCCACAAAAAGCTTCTGCAGTATAAATTGGAAGAACCTGTTGTGTTCGGACTGCTGCATTTGCAATTGGTTCTCTAATCGTAATAATGTATCGCTGATGGCCGAATCGCCAGCAGATGATCTGAGCTGTTGTGTCGGACTAACGGCTGTGGGTACTACGATCTGTTGATGTGAAGAGGATCCCTTCTTACTCGGGGTTGTCTCTCCATCCCCTCGTCTCTGATCGTGATCAGAAATGTGATCAAGCTCGAAGAGCTTTTAAACGCCAGCACACAGAGGCACTGCCGCTGTGTTGTCTTCATGAGCTTTATCAATGTGGAGGAACCGCGGCTCTCCAACTGTTCACAATGGGAATGAAATGGTTCTTTGTTTCGCAAGAGCTTGCCAGGTTGCATCAAAGTGGCAGTCTTTCCTCATTATAAATACAGAAAACGTACCCTAATCTGAGTGACCTTTGATATGACTTTGATGGGCTGTGTTACAACGGTACATTGGCAGTTGGGACTGTATTTACTGTCTGAAGCCGTGATACGAACTCTGAATAACATGTCTTCATGTTGTGAAGACAGCACCTGCCGTTGGTATGAGATGTCTCCATCTCGGATGTGTTTCGTACCTTCACTCGTAACTCTGCAACCGCTTTGTATGTCTCAAAAATGTTGATCTTGATGTCCATCGGTTCACTCTTCACATATGCCACCTATTAAATTAGGGATCGATAAGTGTACATTTGATCATTACCTCGACCATCTCAGAGTCTTCCTTATCCCAGTCATAGACTAATTTGGCATCGAGATTAGCTCGAGAGAGATCAAAGTTTGAATTGATTTCGAGATTGAAAACTACGTTCTTGACGACAACATGGACCTATATGGTTCATTTAGAGGTCCCAGGATTGAATCATTTCTACCATTTTGAGGATACCGCCCTTTGAGAATTTCTCCACAAGGACACTCTGTTGTGATTGTATGTGCATCTGTGGGTTGTCCACTTGTGTGACGCCAAGCGCCATTCCTTCTGTTCTGTATTAGTCGCAAAGTATCATGGACACTGCGAGCACTCACGTTCATCCGCTGCCATTTGTCCTCCTTCCATTTCCGCGAGTAGAGTGTGGACCGACTTTTCAAGTGAAGAGTTCGAGAAAGATGAAGGACCATGCTCCAGAAAATTCCTTCCAACCGTTTCGCGGTAAAAAACGCAGAACTTTCGCGGTTTATTTCCAGAAGACAAGATCTGAAAGATGAAGGCTCGACAACAGGGTTGTTTAGATTTCTACAGAAGTCGAAGGGAATGCTAAGCTTTCGTTGTGACATTTTTGGTTGAAAGCTCTTCACGGGTTGAAAACTCATCACAGTCCCAGCAACAGAATCAATTCGAGGCATTGGCCAACATCATCATTCGTCAGTGGATATCGTCAAACATCACTTGTACAACTTTGCCAAGCTTATCAATTTCCACTCACAATTTGACGCGTTGAGGTTCTACAAGTCCGATACCACAGCTACGGTCGGGATGTGATTTCGTCCCTTTTGGCCCTCTACAACACGTTGTGCAACTGTCAACGACAATAATCCATCAGAACTCTTTTGGGCCAGCTCGCGAGGCTTCAGATGTACAATGATGACATATTGAGATGTAGTTTATTGAGATGTCCGATTAGTGTTTATAGCACGCCTGGGGAAGTGTTGGGATAAAATCTGACACTTGTCAATCATGTCACATGTCATCACTGATACTTGTCACCTGTCGTGGGTTTGAAGCCATTGTAATAGACGAGAGACATGTAGGTATCCGTCTTTCTAAATTTGTAATAAGGCGTATCACCTGCAGCGTTCGCACATATCACTTGATCGACTTTGTCAAACCACTCCACACCGACAGATCCTTCGTGCTCACATGGTAGATCTGTCAATCTGACACGTGTCACTATGGCTAAAAATAATGCATCATATCAAAGACATCTTTTGTGTACCTATACCGATTCTCTCCAGAATATATCGAGGCGAAGTCATCTGTTCGTGATATCCAACTGCCATTGAGAGATGTACAGTAGGATGCTTCTGGATAATCATATTCTGTCTGGTTGTTACCAAACCATATATTAGTGATTGGCTTGCTGCTTCTGACACTCATATACGTGCCTATGCTGACGTTACCCACGCGGGTGACGTTACCCTGACAGATGTCAGAAGTATCAAGATGACATTTCTGTACTCACGAATTCTACTTGGGTAATCTCGTTCTGTGAACCCTTGTTAAAGGTGGATTTTTTTACATAAGAGTATGAGTATGTAGTTGGTATGTTGAGTCTTCGCTGACGTAACGTCAGTACATTAAATTTATAACATTTTAGTGATGCAATTATGGGCTGACAGAACACTCACCCCTGCAAGATGGCCGCCACATGACTCCGGAAGTTTGAAGAACTGCAGTTCATCTGCGCCCTCTTTAAAGTTCTTGATGTTGATCCTTTGGTTAATGATTTGTTGGGTGATGTTGAAGTTCCAAGCGATATAATAAGGTTTTTGACCGTCTATACTCACACAAACAGTCACTGGCTCCTGTCAGAGGTTAGTCGTATGATTTTGGAATGCCATGTGCCATTGTCCTGAATGCGACAGGCACAAACTCTTGCACGTGAATGAAGCGTCGTTGTAAAAAATGTTGAAGATCATCACGATGCAAAGGATGTATTTCAGGACCTCAAACTTACCAACTCCTTATACTCATTTGGTAAAGACAATTTGACCTCTCTGCCCAACTTGGACTCATAAGTGCATCCCGCAAATTGAAAACTTTGACATGTGTTAGAAATGATGGGAGTAATTCTAAAGTTATACTTACTTTGAGTGCTCATTAATGTATTCAATAGCACTCAGTGCCAGTGTGGACTCTGGTTTTGCTTCAACTTGAACGCAGTCCCCCTGCATAGCACTCAACATAACCCAATTAATATTTAGTATGATCATCACCTCTTTTGTAGCGTCATACATTTTACCGTCGACCACATAGAGATAGGCAGTTGTGTTTCGCATTAACTGTATTGTGGCCGCCCTGACTTTTCCATCATACGCGAGACGACCCGCAGCAATGCCTATCACAGAGTTTTGATAATCAAAGTTGAAAGAGTATGTCGAGGGGATAGACAGTTTCGATGTCGCTGCAACGATGAAACATAGACCTAAGAGGACGTGAAGGGACCTCATGCTCGACGACCGGAAGTATCGGGGAACCCTGGATTTATTCTTAGATTGCGCTATTCTGCAGGAAAATTATTTTTCGCGGCTATTTTAATATTTTGCATAACGCTTATGGAAGTTCTACTGCAACATATGCCGTTATCTTCTGTCTATATATTTCTCCTGCTCAAAGGTATTTCTCCCATAACGTGATCTTATTTTTACAACGACAGACTACAACTCAGAATAGAAATATAGGCCTCCATTCTGTACACCAATAATTCGTTTCGTCCTTGAGAGTCACCAATGATCACTGGGCCTCAAGTTTGTAAAAGCCACCAGCCCTGTTGGACCCCACGTTGGCTGTTCATCACCATTACGTCTTCCGAAGAACGTGATCTAGGTGTATGCATCTTTGACATCAACAGACACACCATCTGCATTATCATCAGATTTTATTTGGTTTTTTGTTGCTTTTTATTTTTTGTTGCTTTTTTGGCATTTAGAGTTGGTATTATGGAACGATTTAATACCTGCTGGTATCTGTAACTACCAAAGCTCGCCTGTGTATCACTCGTTAATCATTCGGTGAAAATATTCTCATTTTGGGTGATGATCGTCTTCATCTAGACTCACCCTGTTTCCACCATCTGGATCGATCGTGAACAGTTCCGCATTGCTGACCAATATCCTGTCTACAGGTTTTTTCGAAGCCCTTTCAGAATACCAGCTCCTCCAAGATTGTTCTGGCTTTAATCTGCAGTGGCGATACTTCGATAGGGCTCTGTCCTTCCAAATTCCTTCGTCATATGCTAAATCCCTCCACTCTTTGCATACTCTAGCGATGCTGGAACAATATGAGCAGTTGGAACAATTCATGTAAATATGGAGGATGTAATCACGTTGGTAACTGGTTATCCTCTACGAATTGAATGATGGAGGAGATGATCTCTAAAGGTAACGGGCAGCCTTCATCGTCCATGGTGTGAGAAAAAGTGTGAGGATTTGGGTAAATTTCCGTACTTTCTACAACTCGAAATTATATAATTAATTTATCATGTATTCTAGAGGCTGAACCATCACCATTCGATGTCATTGGCAGAGTGAGCCTTTAAGCAGGTTTATCCTTTGTGCCACCAGTCAAATGTAATCCTTAAGAATTACATCTGGTTTCACTTACAAGAAAAGTAGAATATTTATTTGTGAGTTTAATCGGTCGGCTTCACACATAAAACACCACTTCAATTACGCCTCATGTCTTGCATGCGGCGTGCAGAGAGAGGAGAAAACACGTGTCCGGTTTACTTTCTACATCGTCTTTTAATGTACATTTCATTCAACATGAAATTGTGTATCTGAGCGATTCAGGCCCCAAAAAAGAAGAAGTGTGAAGCGTTGGGAGACAAATATTCTTCAATGACTGAAGTGGATTTTATTCTGAAACGGTGTATTTCCGATCGGTTTCACATGGACAAAGACAGATTGAGCTATCCTCAAAGATACTGTCTGAGACGTACCTTCCGGTTCATCATACCCGAATGATTCTGTCGGACTCCGGCAGACATTCTTCCAAAAGATCAGAACTCTTCTTGCACTGTTTATGGAGATCTGTAGTCAATATGAAAAAGATCCTCCCTGTGTTCCTGTCCATCTCAAGACATCATCTCGGGGTCATACTTTTGATAAATCCATCGCTCTCCTTCGAAAATTCGAAGTGTCCGTCCAACATGATAAATCTTGAGGAGGTTTCGGTTCATCATACCCGAATGATTCTGTCGGACTCCGACAGACATTCTTCCAAAAGATCAGAACTCTTTTATGGAGATCTATAGTCAATATGAAAAAGATCCTCCCTGTGTTCCTGTCCATCTGAACGTAGATCAAGCAAGACATCATCTCGGGTCATACTTTTGATAAATCCATCGCTCTCCTTCGAAAATTCGAAGTGTCCGTCCAACATGATAAATCTTGAGGAGGTTAGATACGCACCTATATCCCTTATCCACCACGTCCACCCACCATCTTCCATGATTTCGTCCAAACAATCCCTTTTTCTGTCTCATGATGAACGACTCTTTCAGATCATGATTGAGCTCTGATCTCTGAATAATGAAAGATTTATTGGGGTGTTCTTATCTTTTGGATATTTTCTCAATTTTCGATTTCTTCTAATTCTCCACGTTTCCCTCTGGTAATTTAATGCTATTTTTTGGCGCCAAAAAAAACACCCAAAGAAGGTGACGCGCCCATCTGTGTCTCCTCCACCCGTACTTTCGTTCTAAAAGACGATGTTGATCATCGATTTAAAGTGATGTGTGTAAGAAGAGGAAACACCTCTTGGTAGATTGTGTGGAAGAGAAAGAGAGCTACATTTCTCGTGTCTCATGGTATGCAGCTCCATGATCCACTATATTCAACCGCCGATGCCACTGAATACTCAGAACGTAAATAAGCTCTATTCTAGGTTACACCCCATGCTGTTCCTGAGGATTGATGAATATGTCTTTATATAACATATGCATATCTTTGCTGGTATTACAGAAGGAGACAGTTAATAGAGACTACAAGTTTGATGCAAGCGTGGCTTACCTCCCTCGCTTCTGGAAATTTTAATGGAAACACTCGCACTACACCTACTCTGTCGCCTTTTCGCACAAAACCACGGTTTGGAGTCAAGTGATGAGAGGTGACAGAGCAAATGTAGTGCTGTTGTTATCGTCTCGACGCTCACTTGCGAACCCATGAGCCCTGATCTGAGAGGATGAACGAATGTCGACATTCTTTATTTAAAACTGGTGTCTGCGATGCTTTTGACACCGGCAAGGGAATTCAGAGAACACAAAGGACCAACTTCGAAAAGAAGCAACATTTCCATCGCTTGTCTTCCACTGCAACTGCCATCTCAGTCACGTTCACTTATCGAAAGAAACATCATAAACAGTATTTATTTGTTACACTAATATTAACGGCCATAAGTGAGGCAGTCACAGATAGTCATGGGGAATGATCTGGTTCCGTTCTTTCCGACTTGAGAAGCTGTCAGCCCCAATAAATTCAGGGCGGTGGTCTGGGCGATTTGTCTCTTGTCTTGCTGGCTGAGTTCGAGTTTGTCGAACCAGTCAGAAGCGTCCTCCATAAAGTCGTAGGGGTAGTCGACGGAGAACATGATGCGATCGGGTCCGATGGCGCCGATGGCGTGCTCCAAGGCGAGGGTGGAGAAGTGACCGGAGGTGGTGATCCACACATTCTTCTCGAAGTATTTGCGGACGTTGAACTGGGCCTTTCCGTTGCGTCCATAACGTGCGGTGAGATAGTCTGTACGTGCGAGATCGTATCTGATGGAATGTTAGAGATACAAATTGCAAGTGTTGGAGACTCACGGAACACGCTCGCCCATGTGTCCGATGACAAGCTTGAGTCTGGGGAAACGGTCAAATACACCAGAGTAGATGAGTCCCAAAGTGGACCTGGCGGGTCCCTCGGCGAACTGCCACACGGCACCAGTGAGGTTCTATCTACAGTCAGTGTCTATTTTTGGTGCATCGGTAAAACCGACCTTGTGGGAGTACCAGACGGTGGCAACTTCTCTGGGGGTAGGAGGGCGGGGATGGATGTAAATGACAGCGTTAAGCTCTTGAGCAGTGGCCCAGAAGTAGTCCCAATCGGGTGAGTCATAGAACACGACGGTATCAACATCACCCTGTAGAATGTCATCATCCATCACATTTATTTGTGAAAACTTACGGATTGCTGGAAATCGTTGATGAGAGCTCCGAAAAATCCGAGTTGTTTGACTGCTCTTCTCAATTCTGCGGCAGCAGAGTAAGGATCGTGCATGCTGAGAGATGCAAAACCACCCAGACGGTTGGGGTAAGGAGCAATGCCTCTAGCGAGTTCATTGTTCAAGCTGGTGGCGGTGATGTTGGCCAGAGTGGCGTTGATGATTCCTGGGACGTTAGATGAATTTCAAATGAAGGATGTCTTGCCTTGAACACCTGGAGAGGTCATGGAGAGCACAGCGAAATCCACTCCAGTCTCGTCCATAGTTCCGATGCGCTGGCCGTAGTCTAATAGATCAACCATGAGTGCATTTCTGCATCTGGCGTCTGGGCATTGACCAACAGCAGCCACGTTAAAGCCGAGAGTGGAAGAGGTGACGTGCTCCTCTAAAGCGATCTTTCCAAAGATAGGCTCAGCCTGTCCGACCGTGTGGAAGAAACCAGGTTGAGTGGGGTCATATGCTGTTGCATAGTTGAAGTTAAACTGCGCTTGAACGGCTTGTAAGCTGAGGAGGGCTAAGATAAAGTACATAGCGGCCATCTTCGATGGTGTCGCTGATAGAATGAAAGTCGGAAGCACTTTACCGCTTCGTAGGGCCAGCTTTTAAATTTGTGCATCTGACCTCCTTAGCCCTCCTAAGTCCTGGATTGCTCTCGTTAATAACCGTGAAATGTCTCGATGTCCGCTCCTACACCAGACAATAGGCAGCATAATTCCATCAGACTAGATCTACTTGTCACCTTCTCTTCCGTCCAAGCTAAAAATGGCTTCGTCTTGCGACATTTTGACGTTGGAAATACCACTGAAGCCAAAGATTAACAGTTAATCGTTCCGCGCACGCCAGACTTCTTAGTAACGAATCAGTATCTGGATGCACCAAATCCAGAAGGAGACCAAAGCTGAAAAATAGAACCAGTGCTTTCTGTCGTTTTATTTGCAGTGCATCACGCTGTTCTTGACCACTTTGAGGCTTGGAAACGCATGTCTTAACGCCTCTTCGTCTGCGGTAGTTCCGGAGATGTTGAGCTTGGCGAGTGTTTTTGTCTGTCTTAAACAACTCCAAAGCCACTCTTCTTCTATTCCTTTGCAGAAGGCCAGAACTAAAACTGTGCGACTTGAGATATCAAGGATTTTGAGGTTGAAAGATCACCTTGTAGATTGTGACATCTCAATAATAGTTGGGATGTGGCGTCCCCGGCATCTTTCAGGTCCCACCCGGCAAAACTGATGTGCAATAAATTACAACAGAAAAGGCTCAGCGTAAAGATAGAAGTGGTGGTGAGGAGGTAGCACGCACTCAAATTCAAGGTGATCAGATTGACTCCTGATCATGTTTAGTTCGCTCTGATTCAAGCCAAAGAGGCATGGTGAATTATTGCTGGCGCGAAGTGCAAAATTACACGGAGTATTCATGCGTTGTTGCCATACATCACATCACATACCTATCGATCGTGATAATGATTCTACATCGTCATCTTTGATATTTGAACAGCGGTCCAGGTTGATGATCTTTCTGAATGAAATTCAGTAAATATCTCTCCTAACTACAGCGTTGTAGATGAGACTCACAATTTCTTCAAATCGCACAAAGCGTTAAAACCGACAGAAGTGATCTGCTTGTAATTCTTCAAATCCAGCTCCGTCAAATTTGACAGATTTCTCGATAATTCTGTCAAGCACATGTCATCTATGTTTCTTTGACACGTGTCAATCAGATTCAACACTCTTAATCTACTCAGTTTTGATATGTGGGCCGATACACCAACCGAAGTGATCTCATTACAACCCTATTAATATGAGTGATATCTTTGGATAAACTATTATGGGTTTGGTAATATACATTTACCTGCAAATCCAAACGCTCCAGTAGAGGAGTGTGTTGTGAGAGCTGTTCCAGAGTATCGTCCTTGATGAAATTATTGGATAAATACAGGCGCAGCAGTCTGCCGTTCTTTTCTGAGAATTGGATCTCTTGCCATGCGCACCACTATAAGCCTTAATATCTCAAATTAAATTTATTCAAATTAAATTATTCGAAATTCAAATTCACGAAAAAAATAAAATACTTGACAGAAAAAATAAGTTTTATAATTTTTATAATTTTTTAAATAAAAATACAATATAAAATATTACCGAGAGATGGAGTTCTTCGATGGATTCGCACAGGGACAAGATTTTGTTCAGGTGTGCCACTGTCAATCCGCGTACAGAGGCTAAATTAAGCTTCTTCGCCCTCTTCAAAAACTTTTCGTTCAGAGTCACCGAGTCATTAAATGTGCAGCCTCTCAAATTCAAAGACTGTGCCGGTTAATGATGATCCCATGGCGACCATCAAACCTCTGACCTCAAGATTATTGCAATTGGTAGTCAATAGGAAAATGGCCGACGGGGTGACCTGATGAGCTTCAATAATGATCTCGGAGTGACGTCATGATGCAACACCTTCCTGCATCCCTCCAAAGATAATTCTCGCAGCCGATCTGGGTCCCATAAGTAACCATCTGTCCTCGTGGTTAAAGTCTCTATCACAGGTGCACCGATCTGAGAAGGCCCAAATTTCTGATCATGTTTAGTTGTATTTTTCGGACTTCTTTCACCTTGAAGGAGATGGATCTGAGGCTTTTAAAATTGGATATGAGGAAAATGATGTCGATCTTCCGCATAGTGCTTCTTATGGTTGAAAAATCAATAAATTGTCGCCAAGATCGCTCATACAAGATCTCATGCCATTTTTTACATGTTCTAGACACTCTGATCAAGTCTTCGATTGTTAAAAAAGAGGCGACGTGATGCCAAATATCTTCAGGAAGAAGGAATAGCTGTCCTTCCATGCCGCGAGATGGGAAATGAACAAAATCCAAAATTTCTTACGTTCCAAACAACCCGCCACAGAACAAACAAATCCCAAAGACAAAGGATGGGTTGTACATGCTGCCGTGACTTCGTCAACAAATTGCAGCAGTCAAACTGCCGCGTATTCTTCCTCGTCGAAGATGATGGAGCCCATGCCTGATAGACAGAATAATCTCATGTTGATGAGACTCTTGAAGCAAAGAAGATATTCTCTAAAAAAACTATTTATACTACAAAGTCTGGCTGCAAAATGAAGCTCTTCCTTCTGTGCCTCGACTTTCACTTTTCAAAATTCACTCTCATCTCTCCTCTTGGAGTTTGAGTATGAGATCAACTGTCTCCCAGCTCATTACAATCGAACCAAGCATGCGAGATGATCTCCTCTACAGGTATTCTTTTTGCCGGATCCACGTCGAGCATCTTGCTCAACAGGTCTTTTATTTCTGGTGAGGCCTATACAAAATCAATTGGATGATATGAATGAAAAACGTTACCTGGTTGTTTTCTGGAAATTGTACATTAGGATGGACGCCCTCTTTCATCATCATCTGGAGATCGTTGCTTGAGAAGGCGAATGGAAATATACCGAAGCCTGAGAGCGTCAATTCGCACCATTGGAATCTGTATGTTTCCACTTACACAGAGCGTATAGTGTGACACCCATTCCCCAAACATCAACTTGAGTGGCAGAGAATGGTTCCATGGACACTAACATCTCTGGTGGACAATACTCCATCGAGCCGGCGAAATCAAGGCAACTTCCATCCTCTAAGAAATGAGCAAGACCATAGTCGATGAGAGTCACTAAATGAGTGGCAGGATTGTAAATGAGATTCTCCAATTTAATGTCCTACACGATGTTACCCACAACGTTCAGATTTATGTCACCGACCTTGTGGGCAACACCTGCCCCATGAATCTCACACACGGTCCGCAGGAGTTGTAAAGAAATGTATCGCAGATGATCTTCAGAGACAGGCCTGAATTTTGTTTCTTCCAACCAAGAGAAGAGGTCAAGACCGTCAATATAATCAAAAACCAACCACTTCAAACATTAGAATTGATCACATGCATTTTCTCTCACCGTGTCAGCATCGTCTATCTTCCCATGAAAGAAAGGAACACCCGGTATACCTCTTAGACCTATTACAGCTTGGACCTCTGCCTCTATCCTCCAATTTGGTTGATCCCTTGAAAGTTTTTTCAATGTAACTCTGTTTTTTGTTGTTCTATCGGTGGCTGTCCAAATTGTACCACTCGAACCAGCACCAATACTCTCCAGGTTCTCATAATCATCCATGTAAGAGATGGACATCATCGGGTCGTTTTTGTCTGTTCAGTTCCTCGGATGAACTCCGATCTGCTCACGTGACCCTTCTTAAAACACTCCGCCGTATTAATTTATCGCGTTTCTGGAGATTTCGGCCATTTTCTCCATTTATTTTTTTTACAACCGCGACATGAACACGTGATGTTCGCTTACGCTTGTTACGTGGCGTCATCTACACGTCAGTCTACAACTATTAAGATACTATTGCTATGGAAACATACTTTTTCACCCTGAAATAGAAAGGGGAGATTCTTGGCATATCCGGCGTGGACTGTTAAAGAGGACGAGGTTCACTTGCAAGCTTCACGAAAGAGATAGGACAGAAACTGTTCAGCCGGGTGCGATAACTGCGACAAGAACACGTCGCACATCGGAATATTTCGCTGTAAACCATCGCCAAAAACCCGAATTTTAAAAAGTTTTGGCGGGAAAAAAATTCGTTTGAACGGGGAAGATGCATCATTTTTTACAAAACCTTCTCAGGTGGTCGGTCATCAACCAACTTGTACCTAAAAGAGATGACCGTCGCCCACTCTGCCTCTAATGAATCCTCTGGACCATCCACTTCCAAGTATCTCGCCAAATATGAGATGCAAGAGAAGCTTGGAGAGGGAACCTACGGTGTAGTATACAAGGCCAGAGACAGAGAAACCGGAGAGATCGTTGCCCTGAAGAAGATCCGTTTGGACTCTGAAGATGAAGGAGTCCCTGCAACCTCTATAAGAGAAATCTGCCTTCTCAAGGATCTCCAACAAGCATACATCGTCAGGTAGATCAATACTACTGGATCTTCGATGCTAATCTTTCTCAGATTGTATGATGTTCTCTACTGCAAGAACCGCCTTTACTTGGTCTTTGAGTTTGTAGATTTCGATCTGAAAAAGTACATCGACTCTGTTAGCGGAGCAATGTCCCCCAAACTCGTCCAGAGCTACCTTTTCCAGATGGTGATCGCGATCAACTTTTGCCATTCCAGACGTGTCCTTCACCGTGACCTCAAGCCCCAGAACCTCCTCATCGACAAGAAAGGCACACTCAAGTTGGCCGATTTTGGTCTTGGACGTGCCTTCGCCGTACCCCTTCGAAGCTTCACTCACGAGGTTCCAGCATTGTCATTTCATTTTTATTCTCCAAAATCAGTCATCCTCTAAATTTGTTGAAAGGTTGTCACTCTCTGGTACCGCGCCCCAGAGATCCTCATGGGAGGCAAACTATACGCCACACCCGTCGATATGTGGTCCGTTGGCTGCATCTTTGCTGAGATGGTCACCAAGAACCCCCTTTTCCCCGGAGATTCTGAGATCGACCAACTCTATCGTATCTTCCGTGTGTTGGGTACCCCCAACGAAGAGGTTCGTCTTCAATTTTTAAAAGACCAAATTTGGCGGGAAACTCATTGAATGATGCAGGTCTGGCCCGGCGTTGTAGATCTTCCCAACTATAAGACCACATTCCCTCACTGGAGAGCCACCGACATCGCCCGGTCTGTTCCAGGTCTCGACGCTAACGGATGCGATCTTCTCTCTGTACGTTCTATTTTTAGATCCATCATCTCACCCTCGACAGAAAATGTTGGCATACGACCCCGCCAAGCGCATCTCCGCCGTAGCTGCACTGAAGCACCCTTACTTTGACAGCCTCGACAAGACTCAATACTCTTTTGGAAAGTTGGAGTGAACCACATCTCCTTGACTGGTACACTGTGACTCTTCCTTAGCAACCCCCAAAAAGTTGGGGAGTCATCCCTAACAACCCTATAGACTCCTTGGCAGTCACCAGCCTGCCCTCCAAAAACTTGATGACTCTTCCCTAACAACCCCCAATATTCTGGGGACTCTTCCCTAACAACCCCCAAAAAATTGGGGACTCTTCCTTAGCAACCCCCAAAAACTTGGGGACTCTTCCCTAGCAACCCCCAAAAAGTTGGGGGGTCTTCCTTAGCAACCCCCAAAAATCTGGGGACTCTTCTCTAACAACCCCCAAAAAGTTGGGGACTCTTCCCTAACAACCCCCAAAAATCTGGGGAGTCTTCCCTAACAACCCCCATAAACTTGGGGAGTCATCCCTAACAACCCCCAAAAATCTGGGGAGTCATCCCTAACAACCCCCAAAAATCTGGGGACTCTTCCTTAGCAACCCTCAAAAAGTTGGGGGGTCATCCCTAACAACCCCCAATATTCTGGAGAGTCTTCCTTAGCAACCCCCAAAAAGTTGGGGACTCTTCCCTAACAACCCCCAAAAAGTTAGGGAGTCTTCCTTAGCAACCCCCAAAAACTTGGGGACTCTTCCCTAACAACCCCCAAATATCTGGAGACTCTTCCCTAACAACCCCCAAAAATCTGGGGACTCTTCCTTAGCAACCCCCAAAAAGTTGGGGACTCTTCTCTAACAACTCCCAAAAAGTTGGGGACTCTTCCTTAGCGACCCTCAAAAATCTGGGGAGTCTTCCCTAACAACCCCCATAAACTTGGGGAGTCATCCCTAACAACCCCCAAAAATCTGGGGACTCTTCCTTAGCAACCCCCAAAAAGTTGGGGGGTCTTCTTTGGGGGCTCTTCCTTAGCAACCCCCAACAATCTGGGGAGTCTTCCCTAGCAACCCCCAATATTCTGGGGGTCTTCCCTAGCAACCCCCAAAAATCTGGGGGGTCTTCCTTAGCAACCCCCAAAAAGTTGGGGACTCTTCCCTAACAACCCCCAAAAATGTGGTGGAGCTGTCTTTGTACAGTTGAA
>MZNV01001149.1:0-53430 GCA_002081555.1 Protostelium mycophagum | reverse complement strand
TGAATCATTTCTGCTTTTTCCTAAATGGTTCCCAACAAGCAGGAATCCCACATACTCAATTATGGCTGATCTCATTTTGGCTCTTAACATTCATTTCCATCAGAAGTCTTTGCCTAAGATGATTTTTCAATTCTTCTTCAACTTGTTGATACCAAGTCAACTTTCATATCTTTGGCCATCTCTATCTCATTTTCACTCATCAAAGATTCAAACTTCAAGGAATTCCCAAACCTCCAAGTCTGATAAGCTTTACATCCATGTCTTCTGTTTGATGTTGCAGAAAGATTGGTTTGGTTTTGTTGGGTATTTTGCTATGTAAGTAAACTTCTTTCCAAACTGCAAATTTGAATTCAACAATCATTTACCTTCTTGGTATTCATTAGAGATGATCATGAAATCATCACAATGAAAAGTTGTACATTAGCTGTTCTGACCATTCTGTGTTTGGTTTTGTCAAAAGGTTCATTCTGTATTTTTCCCATTTTTTGTCAAGGAGTTTTGTTTTCAATTTTGGAATGAATTCTTTTGTGTGAATTATTCTTGCACTTATTTCATGTTGAATACTCATATGTACAAGACAGTGATCTGAATGAACTTGTGAATTTTTTCAATTGTACAATGGTCACCAGGATATTGCAGTTGTGCAAAAAGTGGTCAATCCAAGAGCAAGTTTCTGAAATATTATTTTCTTAAGGATCATGTTATGGTATCTGGAATAAATTGACAAAATTGAGTGATTTCAGAACCTCTATGTAAGGATGTGGGGAGAATTTGTCTGATGTGACACTGATTTCATAAAAATACACAAACAGACAAACACAAAGAGTACCAGAAAGAGACAAAGAGAAGAAGAACCAGAAACAGCAACCAAAACAGTGCCCTCAACAGACAATGACACAGAACCCAACAATAAAATAGTTAAAACTACCTCTTTAATCATATCATCAAACATAAACCCCACATCACCAAACATTACCCAGACGATCCACAACAATCGTGATTCTAATGTAATTCTGGACTTCTATTCTATGGTGAGACTATTTATTCCAAACATCGCTGGATGAGGAGAAGAATACGGTGAAATCATCGTTTCAATTTCAACATATGATCTAGATCTATTCTTCATTGACGAAACACAGATATTACACTTGGCGGCAAAGAGTGATGATACGACACTCCTCACTCACTTAGTCGGTACGAAGTGGTCGCCATCAGAGGCACTCAATTTAGACGTCCAGAGTAAGTGCAGAATCAGAGGAGAGATGACTGATGACGTCATAGATGAAAATGGCTTCAGCCCTTTACACATTGCGGTAAAAGAAGAGAAAGAAGAGGCTTTGCAAATTTTATTGGCTCATGGAGCCAATCCAAACACAAAAGTGAGCTCATCTTACCATATGTTGTTCGAATTGTTACACATGCCCAGACTTGACCGGGAGAGACTCCACTGAAGTTCTGTGTGTCGTATAAACAAAATAATGCAAAGAATATTATATTATCACCAGAATCTAAAGTGTATATTATTTTTGTTCTTTTAAACGAAAATAAATGAGATTGAAAAATTGAACTTTTAAGGATGGTCATGGTAGGACAGTGTTTCATTGGACTGCTGAGAAAGGCATGGAAGAAGCCACCATTTTAGTTTTGGAGTCAAAGAATACAGTGGAAAGCCACCGAGCAGATGTGAACACCGTCGATTTGTTTGGAAGGACCGCTCTGCACTGGGTCAGTTTTATTTTCTGGAATTTTATTCTTCGATCTGCACGATTTTTTTCAATTACCAGGATTGAGAATGACCCACAATAGGCAGCCAAGAGGTAGTCTTTTGGTTTACATTGTTGTAGATTGAAAGATACAGAAAGCTTTCAAAACTAGCGGAATATTTATGTTCTCATGGTGCATCCATCAACGCCCCCACGAACGTAAGTAGAGCCGTTCTACAACTCAATCCAATCCCACCTTCTCATTTCAATAAAACAGGGGGGTGAGACAGCTTTACATTGGGCGGCCCTGGAAAATTCCCGTGAAATCGTCGACATTCTATTGTCTGCAGGTGCTGACAGTCTGGTGAAGAATCAAAACGGGCAGACAGTCGCAGAACTCACTTCAGACAACAACCTCAAGAGCCATCTACAAGGTGCTGCCCTTTTCAATTATCACAATCATCCCAGTAACAAAAAGTCGTCTAATCTCGATGAAATCTCATCAAGAGGGGGCGGGTGATGACGTCATGACATTTTCGCGACAGAAATAATTCTTGTGATCTAAAAATAGAACAGAGAGGATGAAATCAGCACAAGAAGAGAGGGACAAGAGGGACCCTTATTCTGTGAGCGGGGACTCTACCTCTTCTGCTTTTGTGAAGGACATCTCCAAGCCGCAGCAAGCCGCAAAGAAGATGAAGATCACACTGAAAAAGAAATAAATCTCACTGAATTCTGCGATGACCGTGTTGACATTTACGCATGACAGACGGTATTGAGATGTGATGATGGTATTGGGAGGTATTGGAGGTATTGACAGTTTCTCGCTTTGGGAGTGGCGTTATCATTCTCGAAAGAGTTTTGGTAAAAATCTGCTTTGAAATAAAGAAGTGAAAAACACATAACCGAATAAATTTTGACTTGGGCTCAAAAAGGCCACATTGATTCAAAACATACTACCAAGACATTGTGGAAGCCAGTAATCGTTTTCGAGTGATCTGCTTTATTTGATCAAGGCGGGGAGATGACCGATGGACTGTATGGTGAAATGAGGTCTGATCGGCTGCCTGTCATCCTCCAGATCAGCCTTTTGTGTGACACCTGTCCACACTAAGAGTGTCTGGAGGCCTCCTCTCTGTCCAAAGGCGATGTCGGTGTTGAGGCGGTCACCCACCATCACACTTCTCTCAGGCTTCAAGTGGAAGCTAAATCTCTTCAAAAAATGTTTTAAGAAATTTGTGGCAGTAAAAATATTCCGACAATCTACAATGTTGTAGACTCACTCTTGGATGAGGAGATCCAAAAGAAGAGGTTCGGGCTTTCCGATGACTAAAGGCTCACGGCCGAGGGCCGCCATGAGGGGGGCGATGCAGGATCCACCCCCTGTCGAAATTCAGAAATTCAGAAAAAAATATAGAAAAAAATAAATGATTGGTCTAGAACTAATCATTTGTTTTTTTCTCATTAACGATTCGAATGATCTCTTCATGCACAGTGAGGACACGTCAAGACTACGTTACTTACCGGGAAGCAAACCGCTAGATCCAGGATAGGTCACGTCCGTGTTTGTGGCGATGAATTCGACGTCTTTGTTGCTCGTCAATAATTTATAAGCGTAAGCGATTTTGAAGTAACACAGGTTGATGTCAAATCCACAGATGACAGCTCCAATCTGGAATTATCCGTGAATATTCCCAGAAACTTTGATGAAAAATTTGTGAAATTTCTGGGAAACTTACCTCTGGATCAGGGACGATGGCCTCCACGTCATCCATGGTGTGTACACCGTTGTGTGACTGTGAAATGTCAATGAAGTTTCGAGTGTTGCAGTTGGCGTACCGAGTTGTCAAAGGTCTGAATGCCTACTTCTGCGAGCTCTTCAACTACCAAGAGTTAAAAAAATGCAAGTCTCATCTCTGATTCAAAGTGATCATTTCCCAATCTCAGAGCTTTATGAAGTCTAAACATTGAAAGCCATTAAGTTTATTTTCACTCTTCAGTGGGCTTCCCTTCGTCTCAAAAACGAAAAATAACTTTTCAAAAAAAACTCACAGATACCAGCACCGCCAATGACGTAAGCCTTCTTTTGGAAGTTCTTCTTCTTCAAATAGGAGGCTGTTCCGTAGGCAGCTCCCATGATCTCATTCTTCTTTCCATGAATCCCAAAGGCATCCATAGACTTGACATAAGTGTTTCTGGACTTGCTGCTGTTGTTGGTCACAAAAAAGACCCTCTTTCCCTTTGAGGCATCAGATCATTCTGTCAGCCACGATCCACCAATGTGAAATGATCTAGAAGAAGGATCTCACGTGTGACCTGAGGAACTCTAATGCCTTCTCTGCGCCTGGTACTGCGTGTTTACCAGTCCACAGCACACCATCACAATCAAAGACGAAATCATCCACACTATCTAAGAACGCCTTTGCGTTGGATTCATCGAGAGGTACTGCCTTGTTGTCGGTCATCGTGATCGTTGTGAACTCCGCGGAATAAATTCCCTTGCGCACTACAACGAGGATCTTCTATAAATCAATTTACAAAATTTGCATCATCATTGCATTAATTCAAAGGGCAGCAAACAGTTTGATTCTTTCTGAAGATCGCAGAAATTGTTGTTGTTTTAACGCCTTCGAGCTTCATTCCATCGCGAATGAGATCGGATGTTCAAGAAGCTTCGGAAGATGTCACGTGCTCACTTTCGGGAAGAACACAACAAAGATGATGATCAAATCATTACTACTGCTTCTCATCACCGCACTGGTCACAGCTCATTTCGAAGAGCACGATTGTCTACACGAGATAGACCAGAAAGAGAAAATTAACATACAAATCAAACAACCAACCGAAGATATGGGTGAGCGATTTTGGCAAGTGAAGAATTCTGCTTATGGACACAGCTACATCAACAACAGGAGTTTCTAGGGCAGTGAAAGTCATCTTAGCTGCCAGACCCATGAAAGAAGGTGAGATGAACATGCAGAGATCGTCATATAACAACAACAGGTGCTGGTGTCACCATAAGAAGAACGATTGGAACACCAAAGTTGGACTACTTCGATCCCTTCTTAATGTTGGACGAGTTTAACAACGACGATGTGAGACGTCCTCCAAATCATTACGAATACTAATTTCTGTCAGCCTAAGCAATACATGGCCGGTTTCCCAAGCCATCCCCACAGAGGATTTGAAACTGTGACTTACATGCTCGAAGGAAAGATGCTGCACGAAGGTAATGTTCGCTCTCTCAGCCTCTTTGCACCTGAGATGATGTCGGTGTTGACATTCACAGACCACAAAGGCAACAAAGGTCTTTTGGGCCCCGGAGCTGTACAATGGATGACAGCCGGGAGAGGGATAATCCACTCTGAGATGCCTCAGCAACAAGAAGGGAAGATGCATGGCTTTCAATTCGTGAGTATTCCCGCCAAAATCATCTTTCCACTGCTTTATCTCGTGTCGGATTGATGAATGTGTACCGAGTGATGACGTAATCAGTGGGTCAACCTTCCCGCCAAAGACAAGATGGTACCCCCTCGTTACCAAGACTACCAGGCGGACCAAATCCCTCTGAAAGAGACCTCTTTTGGAAGCATCAAGGTCAGTGATCAGTGTTCAATCGACGTCCTGTCTTTGCGGCTCTGCCGCCGATCTTTCCGTAAACTATGTACATAACTTTTGCGAAGTAATTCTCAAAGTCTGAAGATTATGGCTGGTGAATACGACGGCACCCCAGGCGCTGTGAACGGCATCACCACAAACCCCGTCCTCTTTGACGTCACTCTCAAGCCGGAGGAAAAGTGAGTAATCGACTCGGTGTTTGTACGAGTGTACTCTGTGATCATTGTGATTTTTATTCACTTGAAAAAGGTTCTCTTACCCCATCACACCGGGGCACAACGTCTTTTGCTACAACTTTGAGGGTGAAGGCTCTTTTGGCCCTGAAGACTCGGCCAAAACCGCAGGAGAGGGTGTCTTGATCGGTAAGTTAACGTAAAAATTACGATAGATTAGCGTGAATTGTCAAGTGTAGATTGTACAGCTTCTTTGACAGATGTACAAATCAGAATATTTCGGGATATCTTTGACATCTTCAGCCTTTGAGAAAGTGGGAGACAAAATTGACGTCCGTGCTAGTTCCAAAGGAACGAGATTCATCATCGCCGCAGCGAAGCCCATGAATGAGCCGGTGGGATCTTTAGTAAGGTGTCGACTGACTGGTTGTAGATGGCAAGATACGGTCCATTCGTGATGAACACTGAGGAAGAGTTGCACCAAGCCTTTGCCGACTTCCGCAGTGGAAAATTCTGAACATAACACAACACAATAAAATCATCACAAAATTGTTGGTGTGTGTCTTTTTGGGATTTTCCTCAAACCATTCTTTGGTTTGGAGATCATCATGAAATAAAAATCTTGCTCCTGTGAATTGAATTTTATAGAATAAATATTAAATTAATTTGTGTGAAAGATTATCATGTTTTATTTGAAACATTTTGGTCTCTTATGCCGCATCTCTATTGGAAAGAGGAGATCGATGCACGGCAACCACAACTACCGCTCTTTCTGTTTATTCCTCGGAATTCTCGGAGAATCTACAACCAACCCAGCGCAGGTGCTGGCTTTACAGGATGCAAATTTTCCAGACAAAAAGAATGCAATGACACATAGAGGTACGAACCGACAATCACCAATACTTTACCCTGAGCCGGGGTAAGGGCTAGGCCCAGAGGCCGATGCACACAGGCCAAACTTGCGGCTGAATAAACGAGTAAACGAGTAGACAACCGGATGCAATGCCTTGCTGTACCGAGAGGTTTCTCCCTAAAATGCCGAGTTTCAGGAATAGCACGCAGAAAACTCTCGGTCCAGCGCTCACGGCACTTGCGTTTAAAGCAAGTGTCGCTTGAAAATTCTCTGAAAGCGATTTTTCCGAAATCCGACCGGGGATTATTTGAAAAGCAGTGGCGCGTAAGCTCACGTGAGTTCACGTGATTGCTACCGCGAGCTGTCAAAAAAATCCCGAGGTCGGATCGGAAGAATCGGAGCTTTCTTTCTTCTGGTGTACCTCGTTGGAACTCCATTTTTCGTGTGCCAAAAAGAACACCAATGGCAAGCCCAGATGAGGATTTCACCACACCGGTGACACCCAAGGAAGCTTTTACAGACAGAGGCACCTCTGAAGATGGCCTCTTGACTATAGAATTGGTCGACTCACGCGCCATAAAACCCGATGAGGTCATTCCCACAAATAAGGACGACACCGACGAACACAAAGACAAAAAGAAGAAGGAGCCACCACCACCAGCTGTTGGATTGTTTGCACTGTGGCGGTTTGCTGAGAGAATTGATCTGTTGATCGTATTGTGAGTCTCTTCACACGATTTTTTTGCTCACATGATCACAGCACTGGTGTCATTTTCAGTGTTGGGATTGGTGCTTTGATGCCTGTCCAAATCTTGATCTTTGGAAATCTCGTGTCACAACTACCAGATGCACTGGCAAACGGAGGAGATGTCCTCTCAGTTTTGATTTTACCCATTCAGATCATTGCCGGTCTCGGAGCTGCTATGCTTGTTGGTGGTTACATCGGACAATGTTCTTGGGTGTATTCTGGGGAGAAACAAGTCAAGGTGATGATCAAATCATATGGTTACACTAAATCATCCAGAAAATCAGAGAATTGTACGTGCATTCCATCTTAAGACAAGACATGGAGTGGTTCGATAAGGCCGAAGATGGCTCTCTCAGCACTCGTCTCGCCAACGACACACAACTCATACAAGATGCCATCAGTGAGAAGGCAGGAGCTACACTACAAGGAGTGTCTCAGTTCATAACCGGTCTCATCATCGCCTTCGTCAAAGGATGGCGTCTGGCACTTGTTATTCTCGCTTGCATGCCCCTCTTAGGTATTTATTCTTGGAATACAACGTCTTTATCACTGCTTTGAATTGGACAAGTGTTGTCTTCCAACTTTTAGAATTTATTAACTCTGATCAGCCATCATGGGAGGAATCATGATGATTTTCTTGACCAAGTTTATGACCGGAGGACAAGATGCCTATGCAGAGGCCGGTAAGGTGGCTGAGCAGGCGTTGGGAGGAATTAAGACAGTCTACGCCTTCTCTCTGCAAAAGAGATTCCAAGCTCGTTATGACGTGTTGTTAGAAAAGGCCAAGCAGGTACCCTTTTTTCTATTTTGAACAATATAATTTCTCTGAATATCTCTGACCGTTGTAGATCAACACAAAAGCTGGATTCGTCATCGGACTCGGCTTTGGAGTGTTTATGTTTATATTGTTCTCTTGCTATGGTTTGGCCTTCTGGTATGGATCTAAGATGGTCCACGACGGAACCGACGGAATGGACGGAGGAAGGGTGACGTCATTTCCCGCCAGAATTTTCGCTGAAAAAAACAGGTGCTGACGGTGTTCTTGGCCTTGGTTATTGGAGCCATGGCTCTCATGCAAATGGCGCCAAATCTCTCCGCTTTTGGGTCCGGGCGTGCTGCCGCATACAAGGTGAGGTTCTGAAAAGACGTGGAAAACTGAGTGAAATTTCAGGTGTTTCAGACGATCGACCGTGTTCCCGCCATCGACACTGACAACGAGAACGGAATCAGACCTGACAAGGTGAGATATCATATGTGACACCTCAAGACATCGCATTGACCTGTACAGGTCACCGGCTCCATCGTTTTTGAGCACGTCAGATTCAACTACCCCACACGTCCCGACATCCCCATCCTCAAGGTGAGACATCCCTCCATGACGTCATCATGACATGTACAGGACCTCACCCTGGAGATCAAGCCGGGAACCACCGTCGCTTTTGTGGGCCCTTCTGGGTCCGGAAAATCCACATCTGTCTCCCTGGTACAGAGATTTTACGACCCACTTGGCGGGAAAGTGACACTTGACGGGGTGGACCTCAAGGACTTGGACGTGAAATGGCTCAGAAGACAGATCGGTGTTGTGAGTCAAGAGCCAGTCCTCTTCAATATGACCATCAAGGACAACCTTCTACAAGGTGAGTCGCGGGTTCGATCCCTCCCACCGCTACTTTTTCTGAATCTTGATTAGGTATGGTGGAACGCATGCCAACGGATGAGGAGGTCGAGGAGGCCTGCCGCAAAGCTAACTGCCACAATTTCATCACACAACTTCCAAGAGGTTACCAGACCATCGTCGGTGACCACGGAGGAATGATGTCAGGAGGACAGAAGCAACGTATCGCGATTGCCAGAGCCCTCTTAAAGGACCCGAGAATCTTGTTATTGGACGAGGCCACATCTGCGCTGGACACTGCATCTGAGAGATTGGTGCAGAAGGCCCTGGATGCCGCATCAAAAGACAGGACTACGATCGTCATCGCTCACAGATTGTCCACCATCAGAAACGCAGATCTGATCGTCGTCATGGAGAAGGGAGATCTGGTGGAGAAGGGAACCCACGACGAATTGTACGCTTTGGGGGGTGTTTACACACAGCTTGTCAACAAACAAAAGATTAAAATGAAGGCTGAAGACGGTGAGATCCACGACATGCCTTTGGATGACGCCGCACTGGAAGAGGTAACTCGAATTTTCGTGGAAATTTCCTGATCTTTTCCAGGAAATGGCCAAAGAGAACGAGCAGTTGGCACAAAAGATCGCGACGAGCAATGGCGAGGAGACCATAATCACTATGGACGGTGTTGAACGTGTCAAATCCGCCAGACAACTCAAAGAAGAGGCAACAGAAGCCAAGATGCGCGCCAGAGCGCCACTCGCCAGAGTCTTAAGGATGATGTCACCGGACGTGCACTTGCTGGTACTCGGTGCTGTCGCTGCCATGTTGGCTGGAGCCATCTTCCCCGGCTACGGTCTCGTCTTCTCAAAGGTGAAAAATGGTAGAGGGTGGAATCGAACCGACTCACTCAACGACAGGTCATCACCATCTTGTCCGTACCAGCCAACATGGCCCAAGACTACAGCGGTTTGGGAGGACCTTACCTCTATGCGTTTTTGTTCTGTGTCATCGGTATCGGAGCCCTCATCACCATCTCAACCCAAGTCATCTGCTTTGAGACCGCGGGAGCTAGGCTGACCAAGAAAGTTCGCGCGCAAACATTTGCCGCCCTGTTGAGACAAGAAGCCGGGTTCTTCGATTTAGAAGGAAACTCGCAGGGTGCTCTCACCTCCGCCCTCGCCACCGGTAATTTCCCCGAAATTTCACGGAATATACTGACGCGTTGTAGATGCGGCTGGAGTGAGTGAGATGGTGACCAAAGTGTGGGGAGATGCCATTCAACTCTTTTCATCAGCCATCACGGGACTTGTCATTAGTTTTATTTACTCTTGGAAGTTGAGTTTAGTGCTCATGGCGGCCATGCCTTTTGTCCTTGGTGCCGCCGCCCTAGAGGCCAGAGTCCACCAGGTAATTTCCCGCTTTTTTCCGGTTTTGGCGCCAAAATTTCAGTTTGAAAATTGAATCTTGTAGGGATTCGAAGACAAGACAAAGAAGGCTTACGCTCAATCTGGAGAGGTCGCCGCTGAGGTGACATTTAAATGTTTCGCCAAAATACTGAGTGCATCAGGCCATCAAGGAGATCAGAACTGTCAAGTCCTTGACTCGCGAGAAATTCTGGGAAGACAGATACGCCAAAGAGATCATCGGCCCTCACAAGCTCGCTTTAAGAAAGGCCTACCTCGCCTCTCTCGGCTATGGCGCACAACAAGGTGATTTTTATTTCTAAAATATAGATTTAAAAATTGATTTTATTTAGGATTTAACATGTGGACAACTGCCCTCGGTTTCTACGCTGGAATCCGTTTCTATATGGCCGGAATGGCAGAGTTCCAAGACGTGAGTGGCCCGACACCCCGATATCCCCGATCTGACCTTGTCAGATCTTTGTGGTGCTCTTAGTCATCTTGATGACGTCATCCACCATGGGACGCACCTCCCTCTTCGTCGCCAAGTTTGCCAAGGGAAAGCACTGTGCCATTAACACCTTCGAACTTTTAGACAGGAAGACTCTGATTGACCCCGAGAACCACCACGATGAGGACCTTGGTGATGTTATTGGAGATATAGAGTTGAAGGACATCGCATTCAGATACCCCGCAAGACCGGACATACCCATCTTCTCCGGACAATTCGGCTTCTCTGCGAAGCCGAGACAGACGGGTGAATATTTTGACGATCTACAATTCGAATTACAACGAGACGAAATGTTTTTTGTAAAATGCTGATGCGTTTAAGTTGCCCTTGTCGGACCTTCTGGTTGTGGAAAATCCACATCCATCGGTATGTTGGAGAGGTGGTATGACCCACTGGCTGGTACCGTGAAGATTGACGGTAAGAACACGAAGAACGTTCAGGTCAAATCACTTAGAAGAGACATGGCTCTCGTCGGTGAGTTTCTGTTACCTTTGGATTTTGTAGGTACTGATGTTTTGACAGGACAAGAGCCAGTGTTGTTTGACATGTCCATAAGGGAGAATTTGTTATTCGGTTCTGACCGTGATGACGTCACACAAGAAGAGCTCGAAGAGGTGTGTCTCGTTGTAGAATGCAACTTTATTGATCTATTTTTAGGCCGCGAAGTTGGCCAACATCCACACGTTTATTTCCGGACTTCCTGACGGCTATGACACCAGGTAATACCCAAAACAATTCGTCATCACCGTCCAAGTGAGCACAACTGACCCTCTATAGAGTCGGAGATAAAGGAAGTCAACTGTCTGGTGGACAAAAGCAACGTATCGCGATTGCCAGAGCTCTCGTCCGAAAACCCAAGATTCTACTTTTGGACGAGGCCACATCCGCCCTAGATTCGGAATCCGAAAAACTGGTCCAAGAAGCCCTGGACAGAGCCGTGGAAGGAAGGACCACTATCACCATCGCGCATCGTCTGTCGACGATTCAGAATGCGGACTGCATCTGTGTGGTGAAGGACGGACGCGTTGTAGAGAGTGGAAAGCACTTTGAGTTATTGGAATTAGGGGGGGTGTACAAGGAGCTTGTGGAGCAACAAGACCTCAACTCACTCGCTCAATAAACATTTTGTATCAATGTGAAGGCCTCATTCTGTTCTATAAGAGCCCATAGAGATAGACGAAACAGCTGTTGCTCCGAACTGCAAGTGTTCTTTACAGCAAAAGAATTGACTGCGAGAGCTCTTGATGTTGTCCAGATTATATATATTTGGCCTCTCCAAAAAAAACGATACCATAGGTAACTATTACCACATTCTCATGCTGTTTGGGCGAACAAACAAATTTTCCAAAAAAAATAATGAAAAATAAAAAAATTCACCAAAAATCACTCATAATTCTTGTCTTGTGTCTACAACGAGCCCTCACGCGACGTCTTCACGGGACGTGAGAGGATGCTGCCAACAACGATGCCTCAGACACCAAAGACAAACACAAAGCAAAGATGCAAGACGAAAGGAGATATTTTTTAGACGTTTCACCAAATCAAGTGAGGGTCTGGCCATTTGATATGTCCTCACGTTTATGCAGGTGCAAGGAAGTAAAATACAATCTTTGTGGGGATATGATCTTCATGGCAACACAAATCCAGCACTAGTCTTTCACAACGATGCATTTTATGAGGAGTGCAAGGCACATTCCGCAATAATCAGTGTCCATATGCTTGAGAAGGGCATCCTCGATCCTGAGTGAGTTTCATGTTTCCAAGTAACCTTCTCATTTTGAATAGTCGATCGACTGTCGAGGCACAATTATTATCCTTATCAGATCCTCGAGCGACACACATCCTAAATGTTGCTTTGGTCAGTAACCCACAACCTCTTGAATTCAAGGTTCCAAGACCCAAGAGTGGTGCTAATTCCGAACAACAATTGTGCATCATAATCGAGCTAAAGAGATGGCCCCAAGATCACATCTTGAGCGATCCATTCACGATCTTCTCCAAACCAGAGTACTTCAAGAATCCCGTAGCTCGTGCCAACAGACGAGAGAGGAGGAAGAGAAGAAGCTATGCAGATGGAAAGGTGAGGACCTCAGACATAATCATCTGCCATCCTGACGTGTACAGACCATCGGCAACGCAACATGTACAAGCGGGAGCCTCCCCTCTTCACCCAGTTGTCAAGAAGGTAGATTAAAATTCACCACAAAAACCAACTGAAAATCCAGGCCAAGATGTTGCTTTGTATGACATCATCACCACACCCACTCATTTGGACTACAACGAGCTAGACATACCTCAGGGGGCTTTCAACCTTCAAGGATATCCAGAGGACGTCATCATTGACCTACCACTTTCATCTGTTCAAGATGAAGAGATGTTCAGAAATGACATCGAAACGATTAGAAATAAGTACACACAAGCATCACCAGAAGAACGCACAGAAATGCAGAAGGATCTGGAGAACCTTATTGCACAGCTGAGATCCGAATGAAATAAAAAATAAACATAATATGCACCATGATTGTGAAATAATGAGGCCAAGAGGTTGAAGAGGTGTGTTTAGGTGAAAGAATGAAGTCCATCTCGAACATTTTCCGACCTCGTGCGCACGATTCACGATTCCATCTGTCGCGCAGATCACTTTTGACTGAAATTTCTAGTGTCCTCTCGCCAAATGTCAAAGGGACAGAAGTGAGGTAATTCATGTGTGACAATCTTACCCAACGGCGTCTTGAGAGCTCAAATGCTTTGGGGTGATGTCGATTCACCTCCTGTGCTCTGCCTCAGGGTCATGATCTTCATGGACTTTTGATGTAGACAGGATAATCTCTACACAATGACATGATGTGAATTTCAAAATGCGAAACTAGTGCATTCATCACAAGAACACATGAGAGTGACAAAAGGCTCATGTAATCTTGTCTCATCGTCGAAATCATGTACAAAGATGCACAAGAACATGTATTTGTCTTCTCTACTATGCGCTGTTATCATACATGGGGTTGGCTCCTCCGTTTTGGTTTCCTACATACATCGGGTTCTCCTGCACTCCCGCTGCGGATGCTCCGTGGGCTGCGTAATAGTCGTATCCGACTTTTCCTCCAATCGCCATGATGGCGGCGGCAGCGGCACCTTCAAGAATGAGCCGATGATGGATGACTTGAGAAGATGAGAGATGACGTACCTCCGACGGCGATACCGGCGATGGCACCAGCTCCAAGAATAGCACCCAGGGGGATCCCCTCGCACTGGCAGCATCCCGCCTGAATATCTCAGATGGATTCTGAGGCAAAGAAAAACAACTCACCACGGAGGGGTTCTGTGTACATCTGATTCCTTTGCATGAGATGTTTGTCGCTGTGACTCCAAACACAGGGTCGCAACTTGCCACAACGCAAGTGTTGTTCGCTGATGGAAGGGGTATGTTGTCGTACTGGCACTTTCCTGTGGATTCCACACAGAATTCTGTGGTGCAGTTGTTGTTATCGTTACAGTCGGTAAAGACTTTAGGTGTGCAGCCAACGGCGTCGTCACAGTAAGAAGTGTAGCAGAGGTTGCTGCTGTTTGTGCACACTATCAGTGGCGTTGAAATCACAGTAATGTTGTTGGCAGCGCATGTAAACCCGGTACATGTCGTGTTTGTGGGAACGCTAGAGATGTACTGTCTTCGTTAAGCTCTTTCACCATCATTTTCAGTCAAAATAAAACTCACGTTACAGGTCCTTCCTGCGGGACTGTTCAATCCGTTTGGATTGTTCGTGCATGTCACTGAAGAGCACGGCTGACTTGGACAAGGGAAGTTCTGACAAGCTCCCTGGCACTGGTTCACCGTGCTGTTCGAGCAGCTGTAGGAGCTTCCTGATGGAACACATTGGTTGGGGTAGCAAGTGGCGTTGGCGTTCTGAGGACACGGGTTGTAGTTGACGGTCTTGAATCCGTTTACCGGGTCACAGCTCTGCTGTTGGCATCCGTTATAAGAAGGTCCTTGAACGGCTGAAGATGTACACTGGCCGGTGTTGTTGTTGGCAGAACCGTCACATTGAACAGCGATACATGCAGTGCTTAGTGCGGCGCATTTTTGGTACTTGGTGGTGCTGTCATATGAACATGTACAGTCTACAAGGTGTCAGTCGCTTGAATTTACGAGGAAACTGATGACACTGACCCATAGGGTTGAGTTTTCCGATGGTACAAGCGTCCTTTGGGACACATTGATCTGGACAGCAAGATCCATGGCCTTGGCAGATACCGCAAGCATCGTACTGGTTGTTTGGACAGTAGATGTTGACCGTTGATGTGAGAATGATATCAGACAGGAAAGTTTGTCTCTCGCAGTAGAACATGTCGAAGGGGTATGAGGCGAACTCTGTCATCGGGGTGGCCCAGTTGAAATCTCCGAGTCTTGTGGTTTGTTGAACGGCAGTGTGGATACCTCCGATGTCGAAGACCAACTGGTTGTTCATGAAGATCCAGAGGTCGTCGTCTCCCTCGAAAGACAGCACGGCGGAAGAGTTGTAGATGAAAGCGGCGTGCGCTTCGACACAAAATCCCCAGTTGTGATTGCTGAATTGACCGTATCCATTATTTCCCCATCCTTGGTTATCCAGAGGGAAGAAGCTATTGTTCGCGATGACATACAACCCACTGGTAGGGTTCAGCTCCAGAGTGAGATTAAACTTGATAGGATAAGCTCCGGGCCAGGAAGAGTCCCACCATCTGTTAAGAATTAGTGTATGTTCTAAAAAAGAATAACTAAGACCTACCTGCTGAAGTTAGCAGCACTGCCCGACTGATATTGGAAGGAGGTGACGCCGTTTGGTGCATCGGGCAGAGCCCAAACAGGTTTTCTGTTCGCTCCAAGGGTGGACTGGACGAGCCCTTTCTCGGCGGTGGACATACCCCAACCCCAACCTGACTGTGAAAACTGATGTGGCTCGATGTCAGGGTTACAGTTGGCCATGACCATCTGGCTTGTGAGCCCATTAGGTGGTGGAGAGACCCATTCTGTAGTGCCACATGGAAAGAAGTCGCGAATGATCACGGGGAGAACGATGAAGTTTGGGTCGTTCGAGTTTTGTGCGACGACAAATGCCACGAAGAGAGTCGACAGAAGGACTGACCTGATCATCTTCGTGTGTGTTGAAAATTATGTTCAGCGAGGAGTTGGAATTGTGTCCGGTTTTCGGGTGCACTCTTGATGTCATCCGACGTCTGCAAGGCGTGAGCCAGCTTAACTACCGCTCTTGAAAAAATGTGAAGAGCCGAAGCCGACAAAAACCAATCAAACGGACAATCGGGCTGACATCACAAGACGCAACATTGCGGGCGTTACAGAATCCCCTTCGGGCACTCCCTATATCGACATAGACAGTTGGTCACCATTTGATATTCTGTGAAGCCATCATTCGAGAGGATCCAGGGCAAATACAATGAACGCATTTCCTTTCGGTCATATGTCATTGAATTTTTCAATAAACGAGGAGAAATTGGAACCTATTGTGGATACATGAATGTCTTCAGAAAAGATAAATTCGTTTGAAAGGTAAACATTTTTCAGGGTGAAAGCTTGTTTAATTTAAATTTCCAATTTTATGAAGCATTTCTATGGACTTTGGTGTTTTATAATACCATCTCTCAGTTATCAATTACTACTTCAGAGTTTTGAAATGTTGAGTGCAAAGAAGGCGAATAAATACAGTGGAAGGAGCTCACGTTTTTATATTTTCAGTAATTTATCAATTTTCGTTGTAGTTTGACAAGTCACGCGAGTCACGAGACACAAACCACGGGAACGAGGACAAACCTACTCATACGAGGAAGATAAACATGCTTTCGAGACAATTGTTACAGAGCGCCCCCCTCAGAAGGTTCAACACCTTAACGCCAATTAGAACAACTGCCACCAACACCCAACCAGCTGATGGTGAGTTGTGATATCCTTTCCTACACAATAAGATGATAGTTAACGGGTGCAGTCGTTCAGGTGCAGATATTCAGATACAATCAAGAATCTGGAGGTTCTAAAATGCAAGTATTCCCTGTGAATACTGCCGATTGCGGACCTATGGTCCTCGATCTGCTGATTAAGATCAAGAATGAGCAAGATCCCTCTCTTACCTTCAGAAGGTAAGTTAGTTTTATAGATCTTTTCTCTTTACAAATCTTTAATGTAGATCTTGTCGTGAGGGTATCTGCGGTTCATGTGCTATGAACATGGCTGGAACCAACGGTCTCGCCTGTCTTAAGAAGATTAAAGATGCCCGCGATGGTAATTTCCACATTATGCCAAAATCACATTTTCATAATATCAGGTGACAAGCTCACTATCTACCCCTTACCTCACATGCCAGTCGTCAAAGATTTGATTCCTGACATGTCTGGTTTCTACGAGCAGCACAAGACTATTCGCCCCTGGTTGGAGGTCACTCCAGAGCAGGTATTTTATAGTGATGACCAATTCTTTAATCATCCCTGATCGTAATCAAATCTTTAATCATCTCTGATCAACATTTGTAGGCCAATCTGACCAAGGAGATCAAACAGTCTGTTGCCGACAGAAAGAAGCTCGACGGTTTGTATGAGTGTATTTTGTGCGCTTGCTGCTCTACCTCTTGCCCCTCTTACTGGTGGTCCGAGGAGGGTAACAAGGACTACCTCGGCCCTGCTGTTCTTCTCCAAGCTTACAGGTGAAGACTCTTCTATTATATCTTTTATCTCGAAAAAAAATTTTCATGCTCATAGACATCTTGATGATTGATTGGTTTTGGATTGATTTCATTTGGCACATCATCAAGATTTTATTTTTATACAGAGGATGGAAAGACCTCTAAATGTTGGTAGGTGGATCGCAGACTCCAGAGACGCCAGAAAGGCCGACCGTGTCAAGCAGCTCGCAGACGGAGCCTTCAAGTTGTACAAGTGCCACACCATCATGAATTGCACTCGTGTTTGCCCCAAACATCTTAACCCTGGAAAGGCCATCCAGAAGCTCAAGCTTGAGGCTCAGTCCCTTGCCCATTAAATAAACACAAATTGTCCAACTGTAAAAAAATCGTTCAGACATGCAAGATTTTTTTCTGAAAAAGGCTCATGCAGGTGAGGAGCACCTCTAAGACTTGCATCTTCTTGTTTTCAGAAATGTGAGCTGTCAGAAATAAACCCAAAATGATCTAACTGAAGGGAAATCTCGCGGAGAAATATGAATGGGTCCGGACCCCTCATACCATCTTCTCGCACGATCCACACATAAGACATGTCTTCTTTACTACACAGAACAAACAACTATTTATACGTAAAAAGTGAGTGCTGGTGGAGATTGAGCACATTAAACTGACAAATTTAGTCATCGAAACACGAGATATCACTGCATTAGACGTTCAAGCCACTCCTTTTATTACAGGCAAACTCAATGGACACGAACATCTTCACAAGAAAAGCACCAAAATCCATTCTGGCGATTCTTGGTGGGATCAGGTCTTCAGATTGTGAGAAATCTTCATGATCGAAACAGCCAACTTAATTGCTCACTTTTTTCAAGCCGTATAAAAGACGCAGAGACCGATTGGGTCACTATAGAATGTAGAGAAAAGGCCGATCACCTCGTCATGTCTGATTGGATAGGAGAGGTATCCATCTCGATCCATTTTTCTGCTTACGTCCCTTTCATCTGACTCTAATTCAGGTTCTTCTCCGCGCCAGAAATTACCGCGATGGAAATGTCCACGAAAACTGGTTCGCCTTAGGCGAAGGCACGATCAAGAGACACACCCGTTTAGCCAAAGGTTTCATCCATCTGATGGTCCATTACGTCGCCAGAGGTACGTTTGTGTCGAGATCACCTGGAGTATGACGTCATACAGGCGTTCAACCTTTTCAGACTGCTTCTGTAGAGGGCAACCTCACTTTTGAAGACTGGGTGAGTTCTAATGTCCAATTGATACACATGAAATGGACAGGGATCTTGAAAATTCCAAATATATGTTGTGGCTTCGCCGCGCAGCGTACTTCTCTGCCTTAGAGAGCGACGTTCCTTGTCTACAGATGTTGCAGCCACAGCCGCTCTCGTTTTGCTTCCAAGATAATGGTTGTACAACAGAAACTAACCTCCACAGCGCTTCGCTGGACAATCTACTGCTGGCATACAGCACGAAGTGTCTCGCAATGAATATGGAAACATCTCTTCCCTCGATGATTTCCCCATGGTACGTCTTGATGATGACGTCATGTCGTCGATGATGACGTCATCAGATGCCTGCTGTGGCCCCCGTCCCCGTGCCTTCTAACGGCTCAGTATCCATGTTTGGAGTTGTACAACCTACTCCCATCTCTGCAAACTCCTCCATGTCATCCATGTCAGATTTCGGGTAAGTCGGGACGAATCGTGTACAAAGTTCTCCGTGTCTGTCGACGCAGAGCGTCGTTTTTGACGGTCTACAATTCTGAGATTTGTACCACAAGAATATCTGTATTGACCCATCAGATTTTTCATCTACAAGTCTCAAACATTCGAACCTGCCCAAATGTTTGTGCTGATTCTCCCAGGGAGCACCGAACTTTTGAGTTGACCTATCCCAACATTGGAGAGGCCGAGTTTTCTATAAATAGAAACGCGTGGAAGATTTTGATGACAGAAAAGCCCACACAAGCTGAGCTCATTCAAATGAAGAAATACAACCGTGTCAACTGCCTTCACAAGGGAAATTTCGACAAGTGTACCGGCAAGAGGTGAATTTTCCAGGATTTTTCACGGAAGATTCTCCGACTTTTGAAAATTCTGAGAAAATTCAGGTACATGGTCTGTGTAGATGGAACAGAGTCCTCCAGGGAGGCATTCAACTCGACTGTCAATCTGATGGACAAGGCAAGAGATCACCTCTTTATTGTCACTGTACGTGAGAGAGTTTCCCCCGCGGACTTTTACAACGAGGAATCTCAGGTGAAATTTCTTTGAATTTTCTATCTTCCAGAAATTTCTTATCATTTTCTGTACAAACTTGTACCAACAAGTTTTTCTGACAACTAAAATAAGATATCTCTGTTTTCACAACCCCAAATTACCGAGATATCAGTACTCACACTTCTAGGTCTTCATCACACACAAGTTATGGCGCGCAGCCGCTGGTATTTTATCCCAATACCAAGAGATTTGCATCGCATCAGGAGTGGAATACACCACCATCATGCCCGTTGCTGAGGATGCCAGGTGAGATTTCCTCGAAATTTCATGGAAAATTCTGATGAATTTTCAGAGAAATGGTGATTGCTCTTTCCAAGAAATTTAAGATCGACATCATCGTGATCGGAAAGCACAAACCGAGCGAAAAGACCCCCGGCAGATCGAAGTATTTCAGGTCAGTTGTAGTTATGATTGTAGATGCGAGATCTCTCACAATACATAGGTCGTTCCAGAGATATTGCCAAGGACACGCAAAATGCTCTGTCATGACATTCGGACAGTACTAAACAACTCTCTTTATTGATTCATTCTTCTCATACACATGTGCATCGTCTCATCTTCCAAGAGGCCGGAAGGTGCAAAACGGATCCTCTAGGAGTCCAGAGTTCTGCTCTCATGTCCTTCAAAGAAGAGGGTGCTGTCTTTCTTCAATGAGGATCCTCATGTAGTGTAGCGTTTGACTGCATGTTCCTTCCATGCAGACCAAATATCTTCTTGTTCTCATCAGGTGTCGTCCATGGATTTTCAAGCAAGGAAAGACAGTCCTAAAAATAACAACCTCGGTAAGGACCGATACCTTTCCGGTAAGATACCGTGATTACCGACAATCGTTTGCACTGGAATTTCAATTTCCGATAAACCTCCGATGTCGGAACACGGCTGCCAAGACGATTCCCTGCGACCTTCACAAAGAGCCAGCCTTGATGAACACCACAACAGTGGGCCCATCATCCATCAATGCAACGACCATCGGGACCAACTCTCTTGCATACACATATATTGGGTATAGGCCGACAGATGCCCCTTCTGGTGTCTTCTTGGGCATTTTTTTGATCGCTGGTATCCTCAACCTGGCATTTACCATCAAGAAGAAGACATGGTTCATGATACCGCTCGTAGTTGGCTGCTTCTTAGAGGCCCTGGGTCTTATTTTTCGGTTGATTTCACCCGCTGCACCAAACGACTTGATCATCTTCGTTCTCTACTACATTCCCATTCTAGTGGCACCCACCATTTTGGCCATTCCTGATTATGCCATGGCTTCGAAATTGTGAGTTTTTCATCAAATACAGATCTATCATCTTTTTCACATTCGCTGATTTGATCGAAGAATGGAAAAGGCGGGTATGACGAAGATCTGGATCTTCAAACCTTTTGCCATCAGATACCTCTTTCTGGCTGTGGATGTATCCTCATTTTTGATACAATGTCTGGGTGGAGGTACGTTTGGATTATATCATCCTCTCCAAAAGTATAGTGTACATGGCTGCAGATCAACAAAATACCTCACATCCCGCGTCTTTTTTAAAAATTCTTCATCCTGCGGTTGACTGGACCAAAAATTCAATTCACATCAGCCTCTAACATTTCCAGGTGTCTTGGCAACTGCCAGGACCAAGCCTGAAAACGCCTCTAAAGGGTCCGCCGTGATTTTATTTGGCGTGGCAGTGGCTCTTGCCGTTTTCTTCTTCTTCCTCTTTATGACACTGGTCATCCATCTCAACGTCCGAAAACAGCTCAAAAAGACCCAAAACAGCGTTGTAGAGCTGACTACCACCGCCGAATCCACCCCAACCCCCGAGTCGAAAGATGACAACCGATGGAAGATCTTCTTTTACCTCTTATACTTCCACATGGTCCTCCTCACGGCTCGATCAGGCTACAGAGTTGCAGAATACGCCGTGCCAGGATTCCACAACTATGTATCTACAAACGAGGGACTATTTTTTGGACTGGACATCTTGTTGATGGCATTGGTCAGCGTAACGTGGGTGCCATTCCATCCAGGATATTGGGGGTTTGCAGGAGTGCCACAGCAAGCAAAGAGTGACGAAACATAAAGGGATGTTGTATTTTTTGTGGTGGAAGGCATCTCTTTGTCATTTATTTGAATTTGTTTGAGAGGTGTTGTTCTAAAAAACATGCAGGTTCTTATTTTTAAAAATTTAAAAGTGATTTTAAATAATCATCTTTAATCACAAATGGAATCAACGAATGTGGACGACACTCTTGTTCAAGAATCTGTCGATAAGCTTGTGAAGATCAGCTTGGATACTTATAACTCTCTATCAGCGAAAGGAAAGCCAACAGAAAGAGAATGGACGGTTCTCGCGACCATCGCTTTATTCAGAAAGAGAGATAAAGTGAGCCACAAGACATCATTAAGGATCTAAATGCGATTGATAGAATTGGTCACCAGAGAAGGTGTTGGCCTTAGGAACAGGAAATCGATGTCTCTCGTCTTGCAATCTAAACGAAAAGGGTGATCTTGTTCATGATTCCCACGCAGAAATCACAGCCAGGCGGAGTCTCATGCATCACCTCTATAAAGAGTTGGTGGATGTAGGTTTCTTCATTTCGACATCTATGCATTCTAAAACTTATTTCAGGTGGACAGCAGCGAGTTATTAGAGAGAAGAGGTCAAGCGATTTGTCTCAAATCGGACATCAGATTAGGGATGTACATCAGCCACACCCCTTGTGAGTACATTCTATTTCCTCAGACAGAAACTCTAAACTTGGCGGTGGTTCGTGCACATGTACATTAAATGTCCTTAAGTGATGCATCCGTTCAAGAAATGCAGGTGGTGATGCCACAATTTTTGAACGAGAAGAAAAAACCTCAACAGAAGAGCCAGCCCGTAAGAGACAGAAGCAAGACCACACCACACAACAAAAATATACAAAAGATAAAAATGAGGAAAAAAACGAAAAAAACGAGGAAAAAAACGAAAAAAACGATGAAAAAAACGAAAAAAAAGATGAAAAAAATGAGGAAAAAAAAGAGAATGAAGAAAAAGAAAAAAACGAGGGGAAAACAGAAGAAAAAGAAAAAAAAGAAGGAAAAAAATGGAAGGGAGATGAAATCGAGGTTTTATTTTAATATTCTCTGAAATTTTAATATTTTCGTGAAGAATCGCAAGTGCGGTATGTTATTGTCAAGCTGTGAATGATACGTGTAGAGGTGGACAGAGCCAGGGCTTTTGAGAAGAAAGCCAGGGAGGGGTGACACAACACTGTCCATGTCATGCAGGTGTCCTCTTTATTTCAAAAATAGTGAACCGCGTCAAAATATATTTTAGCGTGATGTCATAGTTTTGATGGTCATCATTGCATGTTGATGTCATGACAGCACATCTGACATCTCATCTAGTGACAAGATCGCCTCTTGGACCGCTCTGGGCCTTCAGGGAGCACTACTGTCTCGTTTTATGGAGCCTGTTTACTTGTCCTTCTTAGTAGTTGGTGACTTCTACAACTCTGAAGCTGTGGAGAGAGCAATCAACGGCAGAATCCCAACAGACGTGATTTATTCACCATTTATTTTCAATATTTTTTAGATATATTTTTGATATTTTCAGTTGGACTTTCCACCTCCTTTTTCTGTGAAGAACATCAAGATTTACAAAACTCTGATTCCTTTTGTCCATGGAAAAATTTCAAGAGGCGAAGGAGCTGTCTCTTCTGGGTATGGTATGGGGATTTATAAACCTGAACTTTCCATGAAATTTCGACGAATTTTCTGTGAATCGATTCCGTTGAACGGTGTCATCTTCATTACGCAATTCCACGGTAGCATTCGCGTTAACAACCGCATTCTTTACGAGTCCATCGAAACGACAAGTCAAAACATTCCCATCTTCCCCTGTTGACATTGCAAGCTCTCGCCTACAATGCCTCCAAGTTGAGTGAGGTCAACGTTGCAGCTTCTGGTCGAAAGATGGGTCTAACGAAGAAAAACTTTGGAGTCCTAAAGCACGCCTCACCGCTGTGCAAGGTGTGAGACATTTCCGTTGTAGATGGAGTTATATCATAATCATTTGTTTTTATTTTCGCCGAATTTGGTTCGAGATTTTTAATCTTTAAGAACTTAAAAATACAGGCGAAATTCGGGGCTATCGCTCGAGAACTTGTACCAAATGAGGACACAAAAACATATCTAGACATGAAAAAGTCGGCTGGGTCATACAGAAGAGCGAAAGAGATTTTGCTGGGCACCTCTAAGTTTTCAGACTGGAATAGGCTGCCTGAAAAATACCTAGAGTTTCCTTGCTGAGCGAAATAAACAAAACCATGGGAATGTACTTGATTTCATAAATCATGAAGATGATCTTGATTCACGAAATCGGAGATCATGAGAGACGAAGGAAGTAAATCTTCAGAGGTGACACGCTTGTCATCTGTTCTGAAATGAAGAAGGTATTTTGAAATAAATGCAGCGTTCTTGATCGTCTCAATCTTAGTGCATTTTTCACCTTTTATTTGAAATAAATATTCTTTAAGCTTGAACTCTGGTGTGCCCCAAAGCTTTCCACTGATCAGTCACGCCGAGTTCTTTTCCTTTGGCATTCTTTGTGATAAACCCACCAACCACGCCCAGACCGGGGAGTTGAGCGATTCCATCCTTGTCTCCAAGTGTACATACCATGAGCCCATAGCCTTTGGGCTTGTATTGCTTCATCTTGCTGCCTCCTGTTTGCGTCAATTTGCGTCCATTCTTCATTGATCGCATGACACGGAGCATCAACAACAAAAAGACCATTCAGACTCACCCTTCGCGATCGTCCTGATGTTAGCAGCAATCACTGACACATGATCTCTCGCGTAATACGCCAACTTGGTCTCCGCAATCTCGGCGATGTCGCCGAGCGCGAAGATGTTTGTATTTCCACGAATGCGGAGTGCCTCGTCCACTTGTACGAGGCCCTTCTCCGTGAGGACGTCAGAAAAATGGGTCTTAAGAGGGCTGTTGGCGGGGGTGCCCCCGACGGTCCAGAAGACGAGATCTGCCTCAATGTCTGTGCCAGCCGTGGTCTTAAACGTTCTGCGAGGGTCAAACTTTGGATCTTTCAAACTTTTGTATTCGTTTCAGATCTAAGAATTTTACCTCTTAGACACTACGTCATCAAACCCAGAAGCCGGCTTATCCCCCTCAAGCCTCTGCCCCCTGATCACCCGTATATTGGCTTTCTTTAACGTCACTTTTGTCACATCATGAATCCTCACCTCCAGTTTCTTGTCTAAATTGGCATAAAACTTTGGCTTCAGGCCGGGAGCGATGAGTTGTTGTCCGCTCTGCAAGATGGTGATTCTTTTGTTGGGGTGTACAGCTCTGATTTCTCCGGCCAGTTCGGTACCTTTGCTCGTCAGAATGCGTTGTATATGGAGAGGATGGCGGTTATTACCGTGCGAGGTGCGTTAAGAAGGGAAGATTTGTGAAAGAATATTACGTCGGCAGCAGAGCTGTACAAATACACTTGAATGATGTGCATTCGAAGTAAAAATTGCAGAAGGATGTACTCACCGACAACTCCCCCTCCTGCGATCAAGATGTGCTCCGCGGCTGTGATGTTCGCCGCAGCTTTCTGTGCCAATATGGTTCCCTCTGTGCTATTGGGTGCCTTGATAAAATGAGCCCACTGATATCCCAAAGCGATCACTAAAAAGTCGAAAGGGATGGTTTCTTCGCCACATAGAACATGTGTCTTGGTGATCTCTGTGACGTTTGTGTGGAGAATCTTTGTCGATCAGAAGGTGTGGTGAATGATGATGATCACCTTGCCATTCTTTAACAGCTTGTCATAGCTGATATAAGATCGGTTTGCCCATTCTGGAATGACGGCACCTCTAAGGAGGGCGACATAATGAGCGAACTTGTCAGATTTCTCAATCAGGGTCACGTCGAAATCTGTTGTTTCAGTCTAATAACAAGAAACGAGGGCTCACCTTTGTCTAATTCTTTTGCAATTCCACAACCTGGTGATGTCAATATGTTGATGTATATATCATCAACACACCTGCATAACCACCTCCAACAACTACTACCTTGGGTTTACTTGACGACATCACTGCTTCTTTCTTTTCTAAAATGTCTGTAGGTTTTGGAAAGGCTCTGATCGGCGATCGCCGATCGGATCTTCCGAACCCTGCCCGAAAGCCTGAAGGTTCCATGACAGGTTCCAGTGATGGATATATCTACAACGAGACCAACTCGAGCCCCTTTAGGACCGCCAACACTCAGACGGGCATGGCGAGGCCCAGAGGCTCATCGCACGTACTGATCGTCTCTCACTAACAGGACTACTTTTAATCACACCAGCAAGTGCAGAGGTACTATGAGGACTACATGAGGTGCGCCGTTTTTGTTGTACAAGTAGGAGGAGATTCACTGTTTAATTAACAATTTAGAAACCAATTGTAGACTTCTCTGCCGGAGAAATGTCGTTCCGAAATGCCATGTTCCAAAACCAAGAAACAACAACAAAGATGAAGGTCAGTCTCAACAGAATGAATTTTTCATGACAAATACAGACTCTCAGAACACCTGAAGAACGTTTTCAAGATTTGCCTGATTTCAAGTTTACTCCAAATTATATAGATGATCTCGAAGCGTGCAAGGGCATCAGAGTTCACTATTTAGATGAAGGAAATAAATCTTCAGAGGTGACATTCTCTCGTCTTCTGTTCTGAAATTCTAGGTCTACTTGTGTATTCACGGCGAGCCCAGCTGGTGCTATGTATATAGAAAGATGATACCAATATTTGTCAAGTCTGGTAAGAGAGTCATCGCTCCAGACCTCATTGGCTTTGGAAAATCAGACAAGGTCAGAATGTAATCAAGTTACAAGATATGAAGTGTGGACAGCTGGTAGAGGAGGGAGATCACTCATTCGAGTTCCACCGTAACATGTTGTTGTCACTTATCGACAAACTCAAGTTAGACAATATCACTCTTGTCATCCAAGATTGGGGAGGTGAACATTGAAAAGAACAAAGATTCGAAATATAATTTCTTACAAAAACAGGCTTACTTGGTCTCACTCTGCCCTTGGCCGCCCCGAAAAAATTCAAACAGCTGCTCGTCATGAACACCTCCTTCGCCACCGGCACGCCTGTAAGTACATCAGCCGTTTATCACAGTTTTATCAATCAGACCATAATTTATTGTCAAAAAATGAAATATTTTCAAGTGGAAATTGAACCTGCTGAAAAATGTTTTTCACCCAGTACAGCCACCTCCTGGGTGGTTTGCGTGGCGTGACTATTGTAGAAGGACGAAAGATCTTCCCGTGGGAAAAATTATACACCGCGGGTGTCTTCATTTGAATGAGAAGGAAGTATACGCTTACGACGCTCCTTTCCCGGATTCTAAATTCAAGGCGGGTCCGAAGATTTTTCCGGAATTAGTTCCGGTAAGCGAGGATTTTCCGGGGGCGGGTGAGTTGTAGACGTTCAAACTCTCTTGTACACGGGAAAAGAACCCATACCGCAGTGTAGACACCTTCTGTTTTTCAAAAATCACAATTTTCCTGCAACAAATACTTGATGGGTTTTTTGACTCGTTGTAGATATATCCCGCAAAGCGATGAAGTGGTGGCATGACAACCCGATGCCAGTGTTTATGGCCATCGGGATGCTGGATCCTGTCATTGGCGAAAAGCCGATGAAAAGTATGCTGAAAGTATTCCGCGGTGCAGTGAAAGTCATGGAGCTGAAGAACGCGGGGCATTTTGTACAAGAGTGGGGAGAGGGGGTGGGTGATGACGTCATCATCCGAACCGAATCTCATTTTGTGTTATTTTTAAAATGACAAAATCCTCTTTTAAAACAATTGATTCATTCATCTCGCAAATGGCGATGGTTACCGCAAAAAATCACGTTAAATATACAATCCAATGACACTATCTCAGGTCGCAGAAGAAGCTCTGGAGCACTTTGACCACACAAAGAACAGTAAATTGTGATGAAAAATAAACGTCCTCTTAAACTTTTTTCACAAATGGGTTAAAATTCTTTTGTGAAAATCTAATGTTGGGATTTATTGTGAACATTTTTCTTCAACTTGAAAAATCCAAACGAGTACTCTTTTACATGAGGCGATGTTTATTTTATTTCCAAAATATCGACCTCAAAGACGAGATCGGATCTCGCTATGCAGTATTAATCACTTGAATAAAGATTCATGAAAATCAGCATGGACGTCGCCATGCGATGATGAGTACTCACGTGGGATCAGATCGCCATAGCCTTGGTCTTTGTATGCCATCTGATATGGGATCTCTAACTTTCTCTGCTCCCCTTCACAAGCGCCCAGCATTCCCTTCTCCCAACCTTGATCGGTTACAAATTATACTTCGGATTTTTCAAATGAAAGGACTGCATGCCACGAAACATCAAAGAGTGACAGCACGATTGGCTCAGTTTTGTTGACTTCTTACCCTCGATGACAGACCCGGTGCCCAATGTGAATGAGAAAGGCCTATTTCTAGGTATAGAGCTGTCAAATACCTTTCCATTTTTTGCCAATTTGCCCTTGTAATGATCAGAAGTTAACTGAAAATGAGCAGCTTACAGTGTAATGAACGGTGAGTTGGTCTCCTTTCTTTGCAGATCTTGGACAATCTTCCACAGTTTTCTGGGATTATGAGAACAAATTACATCAGTTTCGCTCACCAAAATGGTCATTTTAATCTCTGGCATGCTGACCGACAAAGGATCTTGTTGTGACTTTTTATGAGTCTTTCCTTTCTCTCCTCTCTGATATGCCTCGGATTGGGCGAGGTAAAAGAGTACCATAAAGAAAATGATGACCAGAACTTTCTTCATGGCAGGATTCCTATGGAAGATGGAGGGCTGAATTTTCGAAATGGAAGGTGGGGATTGTGACCGGACTTGATCGTTTTATTGGAATGGTCAGTAGAATTCTTCTCTCAGCTCCAGTTGCGAGCAGCGTTACGTTCCTCCAGAAATTGCACAAAATGTGTTCACAAAGAAAGAGAAATGGACGCGCTTGTTGATTAATACGCATATACTCCTGTGGCGTCCTTTGGGGTGTGAAACGATAGCAACCAGAGAATAAAACAAAAAAAGCGGAGTTGAGAAAAACTCCGGAGGCGGATATTTTGATAACATCACAGCGTCGGATCAGATGGACACCAACGAGATGGATAAGTTTCTGAGAGCATATAGTATGGACGTGAGTCTCAGTCTCTATTGTTACGTTGATGTGATCCATTTGATCTGGAAATGATATTCTTCCAGGGGAATAGTGGAGGTCAAAAGAGGACAAATCCTTTTTCAGAAGATCCTTCCTCACTGCAAAAGCTCAACATGGACAAGCGCCCATACAGTGACTTGACGAAAAGAGTTCAAGTGGCGAGAGCTTGCGCAAACTGCCGTCGCACACATGCAGGTGATTCTTTGCACAAACATCCTCTTTGACTTCAAAGCTGAAGGAAATTAGGATGTGGTTTGGAACGACCGTGTAAGAGATGTGCAACGCAAGGTGTGGAATGCACTGATTCACCACGAGAGAAGAAGAGGAGAACAGAGGATGAAGAAACCGTCTCACTTCGTAGCTCACAGACTAATGTTCCCGCCATTTCCACAACAAACTCACCACCACCTTCTACTTCTACCAATGTGCCATCTGAGACGGTCGAAACCAACTTCTCTTTCAATCCTTTCGCCTCTTTTGATGGACACATTGGTGATGATGTACCAATGCCCACCAACCTGCTCACGGATGATTTCCTCTTTGGACTATCAGAAGCCATGAGTCCACCACGTGGATCGAACGATTTCGAGACATTATTGGAAGAGAATCACCAACTGAATCAGAGGGCTCAAGATTTAGAGAAGGAGCTCCTTATGATTAGGAACCAACAGAGACGAAGAAGTTCGATGCACTTTGGTGGAGGCCAGATGGATGTGTCCATTTCTGTCTGGGCTTCCCAATTGGACGGGAATCATCTGCTCACAGAGTACAATGACCGATTCAGAGAGATGTTGGGCTTCTCAGAAGAGACGCTCTCCACACTATCCCTCAGAAATCTCATCTGTGGAAGTATCGATCGCTTTGCCGCACAAAAGAAGGCGAGGATCAGCACTGCAGGTGGCCAGAAAGAGGTCTTCTTGAACATGTACCCAATACTGGCCAGAAACCAACCAAAATATTACATATTACACATTCTAAACATAAAGTGAGGGGATGAAAAGATACTTTGGTCCTGAAGAGCTTGGTACTAAATATATATAAAGACATCGAACTGCACATGTTTTCCCTTATTTTGGGTGTTCTCCCATCTATATAATTTTTGTCTGCGGCTGTAGAGGTCATCAGTTACGTATGTTCGGTTTGTAAGAGGCTTTGTCATCATCACATTTCGATCTGCAAAATGATGTTACGTTGTGTGGAGAAGAGCGGTGTGGCTCGTTCTTCAGTCCTTAGAAAGGGATCTCAGACACCCCTGAATGTCTCAAGAGTGAATCGAACTTTTGTTCCAAAGATGATGAACGTTGGCCCTCTGAGCCGCCATTCCACAACTTTGAAGCCAAAGGTGAGTATTTGATTGGTTTTAATCTCAACATCTTCTCGAATACTCTGCGAGCCGGAATCCTTACAGGATCGAAATCACAATCATGATCGCGACCTCCACTATGTTCTTGATCACTCAATTTAAAATCGCAGACCGGAATTGAGCGCTTGGAAGAGAAGAGAGCAGCAGCCATCCTGGGAGGTGGCGCAGATCGCGTGGCGAAGCAGCATGAGAAAGGAAAATTGACAGCCAGAGAGAGGATCGATTTGTTATTAGACAATGGGAGTTTCAGAGAGTATGACATGTTTGTCGAACACAGATGTACCGACTTCGGCCTGGAAAAACAAAAGGTGAAGATCATATTCTGCACTGCCACGAAAAGTGCGGTGTATTTGCATCTACGACGTCTCAATACATCATTAACATGAGCAGTACCCAGGAGATGGAGTGATCACTGGACATGGCTACATCAATGGAAGGCTGGTCTATGTCTTCAGCCAAGACTTCACTGTTTTTGGAGGTTCCCTGTCTGAAACACACGCAGAGAAGATATGCAAGGTGATTTATTTTTTCTAAAAGGATTTTATTCAAGCGAGAGAGTTATTAGAAATTCCATTTGAATTTTTGAATCATCTTGAAAACTATTTTCCCGCCATCACAGATACTGATGTCGACAGATCATGGACAAAGCGATGCTTGTGGGAGCACCTATAATTGGATTGAATGACTCTGGAGGTGCCAGAATCCAAGAGGGTGTTGCATCTCTCGGCGGTTACGCTGACGTAATCATCATTTTCTTCGAAATTTCTCTGACCCCCCCAGGTCTTCCAAAAAAATGTGACAGCGTCAGGAGTTGTACCCCAGATCTCTTTGGTGATGGGTCCTTGTGCTGGTGGAGCTGTATACAGCCCCGCAATTACTGATTGGACATTTATGGTCCGCGACACTTCTTACTTGTTTGTGACAGGACCTGACGTCGTCAAGACGGTTACCAAGGAGCAGGTATAGAATTTTTTTTGGAAAATCCGAAGGAAATTCGGTGAAAATTCGGTGAAAATTCGGGCTGATAGAACAAAAGGTGACCCAAGAAGAGTTGGGAGGAGCCAGAACTCACACCACGAAATCAGGAGTGGCACATAGAGCCTTCGAGAATGACATTGACGCTCTCGCAAAGTGAGACACTGTCAATACCCCAATACCGCCTGTCATTCACGTGTCAAGTGTTGTCATGGTATGACGCGGCAGAGCCGCACAACTTCTGTCGGAACAATTTTCCGCAGATCAAGTCCTCATTTCCTTCGCATTTCAACACCTCGTTTCTTACCGTCATCTCACCCGTTAAGGTTACGTGAATTTGTCGACTATTTGCCTTCCAGCAACAAGTCCAAGCCACCAAAGAGAGAAAGTGACGATCCCGCCAACCGCTTGGAGCCATCATTAAATAGAATCGTCCCCGTCGACCCCAACAAACCTTACGACATGCGCCACGTCATCAACAAGATTGTCGACGAAGGAAATTTCTTTGAACTTTCTCCGGATTATGCCAGGAATATTCTGACAGGATTTGGAAGGATGGAGGGAGCCACTGTTGGGTTCGTTGCTAACCAGCCTATGGAACTCGCAGGTATATTTTGTCTCGTCTATATTTAGAAGGCACTCCATTTGTTCTGCGGCTCTGCCGCAGCATGCCTCTGCGATTTAGAATACCCTCTGAAGAAAACACGCTTGTTACCGCCAGAAAATATGGCATGACACCGTGGCCGCATTCACTGGGGTTGTATTTTTGACACGCGACAGGGTGCCTGGACATCAACGCTTCGGTGAAGGCCGCACGTTTCGTTCGTTTTTGTGATTCATTCAACATCCCGATCGTCACTCTTGTCGACGTTCCCGGCTTCCTTCCCGGTAATTTTCTCAGATTTTTCCTGGAATATTCTGTGAATTTTCATTGAGATTTCTAGGAACTGACCAGGAGCATAACGGAATCATTAGACACGGAGCCAAGTTGCTGTACGCTTATGCTGAGGCTACTGTCCCAAAGATCACTGGTTCGTTCGTTGTAGATCCATGATTCAACATTTTTAAAACATTTTGTGACATTTTCCTTTCTTCTGAAGCAAAGCAAACTGCGGAGCCAGTTTGGTCCGTGAGATATAAAATTCTGCAAGGCCAGTAGACTGAGCAATAGCTGCACTTCAAACTTCATCAAGTGCGGCACAGCCGCGCATCCTGCCGAAACTTCAGTGATGACATCAAACCTGCACCACGACAAAGCTGCAGAAGCAACTTCCATTTTATTCAATGAAAGACATCAATTGAATAGAGCAGTGATCACACGGAAGGCATACGGAGGAGCTTATGACGTAATGGCCTCAAAGCACCTGAGAGGTGACTCCAACTATGCCTGGCCAACCGCAGAAATCGCGGTTATGGGCGCGAAGGGTGCGGTAGAGATTCTGTTCAGAGGAAAATCGGCCGAAGAGGTGCGTTGTAGAGAAGTCGAATTTCTATTTTTAGAAACTCACGTGGTTTCTTATCGTGAATTTTCACGGTAGGTAACGTGAGACCGTGCGCTTATAAACGTATTGACACCGTCAAAGGATTGAGTTTTTGAGACTTTCACTATGTATTTTTTGTGCATGTGTTACTGTACACCAAGCCTTTAATTATATGATGACGTCATCACAGGTCGCAAAGCAGGAGAAGAATTATGCTGATACCCTCACCAACCCTTACCCCGCCGCCAAGAGGGGGTTTATTGATGACATCTTGATCCCAGAAACGACCAGATCTGTCATCTGTCAAGATCTGCAGGTCCTCGCCTCCAAAAAGTTGGAGAATCCTTGGAGAAAACACGGTGAGATCTTCCAGAAATTTCGATGAATTCTTGTGGAGACTCAGTTGTAACGCCAAAACTTTCCAAAGGCATTTTAACTCGAAATTTTTTGGAAGGCAAATTGGCCACACCAAAAGCATAATCAGTGATCACATGCTGACGTCATCAGGAAACATCCCCCTCTAAAGGTTCAATAAAGTCAATACTCTTTTTCACGTGATTTTTTCACAAAGACGTGCCGACCAAAGAGTTTTTCGCGTGTTGCTGTGAAAGTTTGAAACCTCTTTGCATCCGGATGAAACTTCTCGATTTGTCGAGAATCAGAGTGACATTTAGTGTTGACAGCCCCGCGGGGAAGTAATTTCTTTCTCAAACAAAAGACAAATCAAACCTCATCAGCAAGATGAAGAGCACCATCATCCTTTGCTTCGGCAGTCTCCAAAAAACATCACAATTGACTGGAATTTTAGGATTGACAAGGGATATCTCTCTAAGGATCCGACTAAGCTTTGGGTCAGTAACAGCACTACCGTTGTAGACATCCCCCAGTTCGCTTATGGTCCACGTTGGTTGCCGGGTCTCCATGTGTTCAACATCCTACAACATGATCTGTAACGGGACCACCTACCAATGTCAAGTCGCTCCTATACTTGTCCCCATCACCCGATTGCAAACCTCTCAAGTTGTCTACACGACCAACAACGATCAATTCCTCCTACCCTCTGGCGTCTCCGACTCCCAACCCGCAACACCCAACTACAAGAATACAAAGTCAGGTGTCTGAACGCAATCATTTGGAGGAGACTCATCTATTATAGAACGGAGTACCTGGTGTTTATTTCGTCAGTGGAAAGTCTAATGTGATCAACGGTCATCTTGCCGTTGACCCACAGAGCCATCTTGTGATCTTCTCCTGGACCAGTCGACACGTCGTACTTGTTTGCTTTTCAGGTGCATCCACAAGGGTTGTGGAGTGTCACCTCCTCTGCTGATGACAGCGTATGGAGGATAAATGACCAAGGAGTTTTGTCCGTAGACGGAGAAGTGGGAAAAGCTGACGCTCTCTTCAAGTTGCCCCAGTACAAGATATTTGAATAAACTCTTGTTTGCAATTATCGAAGCGATTTGATGTTGCCGCAATAACAATACGGTGTCTTAAAAATCCTTTGTTGAAAGTCAGAAGGCTTTTGGCCAACAAAAATTCTGGAAAAATTCTTGCTATCGTAGATGAACGACAACGTCATACGTCATCACAGGGGTTGTCTTCTTTTGGGGTTGATTCCACCGTAACAAATATGCCCTCTCAACCGAAGCAACAAAACCTCAACCTCTGAAGGAACACCACGCAACACATAAACACATGGTTGTCAAAGATCGGGCAGAATCTTTCGGTATCGGGACAGAAGATTCCATTCCGGAAGAACTTTCTGTCCTTCTGATCACAAACACAGACAAAATGAGCGAAGATGCCAGTAATACTGCACTTCTTCCTCAGAAGCCAAATGAGGCACCATCTGCAATATGTCTCGGATTGGTAGATCTTGGAGTGTTACATGTGATACTGATCGATCAAAGACAAAGAAAGGGATATTGATGATTCTTGGTGGGCTCTTGCTGATAGGTGCGTTAATTGGTGTCATTGTGGGCCTCTACTTTGTCCCTGACGGGCATGACGGTGATGGAAGAGATAAAGAATGGGAACAATTCAGGTCAGGTCTCGGTCTCTTCATTCTTGTTTTGAGATCATTACATGATGGATGGAAACTCGACGACTGAATGCACAAGGTTGCCTTCCTTTGTGAAGCCCTCACATTATGATGTCGAATTAGACGTTGATGTAGTCTATTGGGTTTACAACATCAAAGAGACTATTCATCTCAACATCACTGTGAAGAACATCACTTCTATCGCGTTACATGTGGATACCACCTATGTCACCGTAAGACATCAAGATCCGCATCTCATTATTCCGCTTTACAAACCAACCTTGCTCAAATCATTGTGCAATATCACAAGGAGGGGTTCTACAGCTGCAGAGGATGCTCTACGAATTTTGTGATACTCTTTTCTGCGGCTCTGTTGCAGTGAAAAAAGCTTCATTACACCGCATCTCTATGCGGAGACTGCAACAATCTATCTCTAGCCATCTTTACCTCCGCAGATCACAGACGCCACATTAGTGAACATGCAAGGCCAAACCCTGACTTCTAAAAAGTGAGCGTCATCATCTGTCATATCATTCTGATATCACGAGCACCTCTTACATTTCGGAATACCAACTGGTGCGATTTCAATTCGGTAAAGAAATGAAGAATTGGCTGGAGAAGAGTTCTCAATTCATGTTAAAGATCGAAGGAAATGGAACCATCAATGATGGCGGGTTTTACGCCAGTAGCTATCTGGGTGAGTCTCGTTGTAGATGAGCGAATTGGAGGTTCTGATGTGTTGTAGAATATGGTGTTCAAAAGACCGTGGCCGTGACGGATTTGGTGAGACGTCTTGGGTATTTTTCAAGATGTCTTTTACAAAAATGATGAAGACAGTATATTTGCGTAAATCACTTTTGACATTTTTCTGACATTTTGTTGACATTTTTCTGACATTTTGACAGGAGCCGAATGCAGCTAGAGGTGTATTTCCTTGCTTTGATGAACCCCAAATGAAGGCCTCCTTCAATGTAACCATAGCCCTCGACACGTCATCGGGTGCGTCCGTAGTCTTTTGACATATCTTGACACTGACATGATGATGGCAGGTTTCATGCCTTTGACCAACATGCCCCTCCTATCTACAAGCGACTTTCTCTCCGATAACGTCACCCAGGTACTGAAATTTCCACCAAATTTCCACCAGATTTTTACTGAAATTTCGCAGAAATTTCACTTCCAGACCACCCCTGTGATGTCGACATATTTATTCTGCCTAGTGATCAGTCAGTACACTAGCATAAGTGTAGAGGGTCCTCACGGGGTCAAGATTAGCGTCTGGGCACCCCCTTCTAGGATCTCACAAGGGCAGTACGTGTCTCATATGACATCACATCATCTATTTATGACATCATATCATCTATTTACGACATCAACCCAACCTTTCAAGTAGAATGATGAGTTTTCATAAGGATATCTGCCCAAAATATAATTCTATTTTAAGAACAGAATTGACAGAGGCAGTTTTGCGCTGAACACGTCAGACAGTGCCCTCAGGTTCTTCGAGAGCTATTTCGGAATAAATTATCCGCTGCCAAAGATGGACCTCATCGCGGTTCCCAACTTTTCATCCGTGGGCATGGAGAACTGGGTCAGTGGAGCATGATGACGTCATCCTATTCTGACAGGTGTCAGGGTCTTATCACTTTCAGTATGGAGATGTTGTTGTGGAACCCCAACATCTCGACTGTAAATGCGCAGCAGCACATTGCCAAGGTGAAAATTTATTTTGCTTTGTAAATTAAATATATATAAACAGATTATTTGTGTTTTTATGTTTATAAATATTTTACAGACAGTAACGCACGAGGTATGTCATCAGTGGTTTGGAGACCTCGTGACTTTGAGCTGGTGGAGTGACCTCTGGCTTAATGAAGGTATTCTATTGATGACGTCATCACGACTTTTTCGACGAAATTCCGATGAGATTTCAGGGTTCACTGAATATCACGAATACCTCGGGGTTCATATGATACACCCCGATTGGCTTGTCTTTGAACAATTCCTGTTCTTGGAACGTGCCAAAGCCATGCGCGCCGATGCCGTCAGTGCTACCCACACCGTGAGTTTTCCGCGACTTTTCTCGGAATTTTCATTTCTATCAAAATCCATCCAATCCCACATTTCTGTGAAAATCACTGAAGGACACAGTTGGTTTCCGTTGTAGATGGACCCAACGCTGTGGTACAATTATTTGACCCCATAACATATTCCAAGGGAGCATCCCTCGTCCGAATGATCAAGTCTGAGATGGAGGATAAACACTCGGGAAGCTTCCGGACAGCTCTAAACAAATACCTCAATCGCTACCAATACTCGTGAGTAGACATCTGTTTATTTTCAAAATGGATTTTATGTGGCTTTTACCACCAAAATTCCTCAGGATATTTACGGTGAACAGTAACGCGAACACCACGGGGCTTTTAGAGGTCTTCTGGGAGAGCTCCGCTGATGAAGAGGTGGAGTTGTTGGTACAGAGTTGGAGCAAGCAAAACGGTTTTCCCGTGGTACTATTGGGAAAGGCCCAGGGAACCGGTTACGTCACTATTCAGCAGGAGAAGGTCGACGATAACGGAAAAAGCACGACACAGGTTCGTCGATTTCTTCTGATTATGGGATTCAAGACCGGAATATTACTGGAAAAAATGACGAGTTGTAGATATGGCGAATTCCTCTGTCTTTACAACTGGAAGATGGGTCTGTGAAGAAATTTATGTTCTACAACCGGACAGCCGAGGTATATTGTACGATTTTGGCGGGAAAATAACGGACCGCAGGTGCCCCTTCAGAACGTAATCTTGGGTAACGTGGAAGGTCGAGGTTACTACCGTGTCGTGTATGATGACGTCATGCACAGCAGGATCGCCGACATTCTGCAGAGCAACATGTCACAACTCGCTGTACGTAATTGAATAATTGTTGCTGCAATGAGAGCAGAGGCATCTGCGGCTCTGCCGCAACATATACGGACACATGGCATGAGCGATCTGTTCATTGTCAATAATGACATCACCACAGCCCGCATCGAGAGCTTCCATCATCGATGATGCATTTAACATGAATTTTGACAAGGTCTCATCCATAAACATGAACTACGTAAGTCACATCCATCTACACCGTTGTAGATCCACATCTTAAATGCTAAACATCGACAGACGATGTCGTTTTTGACGTATTTGAACCAAGAGAACTCTTTGGCACCTTGGCTTTGCGCTGCTGATGCATTCAGCCGTTTGTCTGCACTTGTCAGCAACGAAACCAGTGATCTTCTCCAGGTAAAATTCTCGTTGTAGATACGATTGTAGAAGGTGAACTGACGGTAAATTTCAGGCATTCGTGAACAATAAGACGTCTGATTTGGTGCAAAATATGACGTGGCAGCAGAGTCCTTCTGACTCTCATTCTTATGTGATGCTCAGGTGCGTTGAAATGTTCAAGTTGAAAGTCCACGAAATTTCAATGACGTCTCAATCTATTTTTGACGCGTTGTAGAGGACTCATTTATCAATTGGCGCTGGATTCCGGAAATGTGGCGGTGATGAACCAAGGTAAAATCCGATATTTGAATCGAAATCTTCCCGCCAAAACTGATTCATGGAACAGGATATTCGTATTTCTCTCAGGCCAAATCGAACAACGGAACTGTGTCCTCCATCTCCAATGAATTATGGCCAGTCGTGCTGAATTCCGCCGGAAAATTCAACAAAGCAGAGGACTACAACTGGATTCTGAACAGGTGACGAATAGTGACGTCACTACGTTTTTTCGTGGTTGAGGTTACTTATATCATCACAGATGGACGGGCTCCGTTGTGCCAACAGAAAGACAAGATCTACTCGCCTCCCTATGTACATTTTCAGACCCCGTTCTCATGAACAGAACTCTCTATCTGGCCATCGACCCGGTGAGTATCTTCATTCCTGTCATAAATATTGACTCGTTGTAGAACACTTCCTCCCTCAACTCTGTTAATATCCTTAAAGGAATGGCGCAACACTCTGAAACCTCGAGGAGAACTGCTTGGAATTTTTTGAAGCACAACTGGGTGGCTCTGACGCAACAAGACGCTGGCAGTGCTTTCATCATGGCTGATGTAAGTGAATTTGTAATTTTGGGCACTACTTAAGCCTCTTATCTGGTGATCGCGATCAAAACGGCTAACTTTCCCAGATCCTGAGTGTCCCCTCCATCTTTTCTACTGCTGAGGACTACGATGATGTCTCTAAGTTCCTGACTGCACACCCCGTCACCTCTGCACAAGAAGCTTCCGCTCAAGCTGTGCAACTGATCAATGCCAATATAGAGTGGAGAAGCGACAACGAGAAGACCCTCTCACAATGGCTGAAGCAATGGCAGAGTAAAACGAATAAAAGTTAAGGCCTTTGGAGGACTATTTTAAAATGAGCTTTACGCTCGCGTGACTCCATCCAAAAGGATCCTCTGTCGTGTATTTTATTTTAATCCTCACGGACATTTTGTGAACCGGAGGAAGAGAACAAGAGGCTAGTCCTATGAGAGCTCTGTTGCTTTGTATCCTCCTCACGGTTCGATGTCTTGCGCAGGTCTGCTCAGCAGGGACATCAACAAATGGGAATCTCATTTCGCAAGGTGTGCGGATGTAGGAATCGCACTGACTCATTCAGCATATTCGTCCATCAGCAATAATGGCTGCTCTGTATTCACTATCAATGTGGATGGACCCCTCACTGCAGAAAATCCAGGCAGCAAGTGGGGAACCGGCACCTTGGTGATCAACGGAAACTCTTATTCGATGTCGTCCAGTTCTTACACGTGGAGCGGATTCTCGACAGTGAGTCCGCATTCTCGATTACGATAGTGTGAATTAATGAAGGTGATTTACAATGGCATTTCGGCGACGACAGGAACGCAAACGTTCTCTTCCATCAATAATGTCACTCTCATCAATACCACTGTGAACGGAGGTCTCGTCCAGGTTAGTGGTGGAACTTCGGTCAATTTCAATAAACTCATCGTGATCAACCCCAATCCTGGCAGCGGAAACAACTTGGGAGGAGTCACCATCTCCGGCAACAGCCCCTCAAGCTGTGAGTCACTTTTACTTCATCGACATCTGATGATCCCGTGCAGGCAGTGTTCAAGTCTATGGATCAACATGCAACAGTTCCAACTCTTATTGTTACAAGATCAGCTCTTGCGCTGCCGTCTACATCGGGTCGTCGATGTTCGCCAACACTTTTGGTGGAGTGAATGGTCAGCCAGCATTGTACGTAACAGGTGCGACTACAACGACAGTCGCTGGTTGCACTTTCAGCGGAAACCAAAATCGAGGAGTTTATGTGACCGATGGCAATCTCATCTCGATCAACTCTAATTATTATGGGAATACTGCTCCAAGTTCCTCAGGTAACCGTAATGTAATTTCAAATTTTGAATGTGAAAGGTGGCGCCATAAATTGTGCCAACGGCAATATCAACATCAACAACGACGTACAGTCATATTTCATCGGAAATTCAGCAGCTCAGGGAGGAGGGGCTGTATGGGCCGGATCAGGAGTCACTGCCGTATTAGCATATTTTCAATCCAATACAGTAACAGGCACTGGAGGTGGAGGCCACATCTCCAGCAGTGGTGGTTCCATAAATGTAACACAATGTACATTTCTGTCAGGAATCTCTACCTCTGGAGGGGCCATCTCTGCTCCAAATTCATTTGTGTCAACCAATTCCAATTATTTATATAACCAAGCGAGTGGCACGGGAGGAGCCATAAATGGTGCGGTAAGTATGACATTGACTCTTACGTGACATTGACAACTGACAGGCTAGCATCGTGGTGACAGGTGGCAGCTTTTACTTCAATAATGTGACGGGATCAAGTGCCGGCGGTCACATATACGGTGTGGGAGTCACAGTGACGGGGTGTAGTTTTACTTCCGGAAGAGCCGCGACGTCAGGAGGTGCTATTTATAGCACCACCTTCCTCTCCTCATATTCTTCAAACTACACGAGAAATTTCTGTGGGAACACTTATGGAGATGCTGCTGGATCCAATGGGGGTACTATTTTTGCTGGAGGTCCAGTCATCATGACGAACGGTGTGATCTCAGGGAGTGTGACGGCACAGAGTGGAGCCGCTGTCTACATGCCCAACGGTGCGGGCAATATGATTCTGACTAACATGAACATCACGAATGCGTACATCGCGAATTCTAACGCTGCGGGAGGGGCTTTGTTCAACAATGCCAACATCACTCTGTCTGGATGTAGCATCTTTGGGAGTCAGGCGTCATCAGGTGGCGCCATTTGGAGTGGAAATTGCATTATCTCCTCCAACGGATTTTACTCCCAGAACAGTGCCACATCTTCCTCTGCGGGTGATGGGGGTGGTGCGTTTTTCGCCAGCTCAGGGATCTACTCCACGAATGACATTTTCCTTCGTAACGGTGTCCCATCAGGATATGGGGGTGCACTCCGGAGCTCGGGCTTCATTTATGCTTCCAACTCGTCCTTCTACAACAATACGGCTGGTTATGGAGCAGCAATATATCCTGGAGGATTGATTTCCATTACGGGTGGGACTTTTAGTTTTAACACCGCCTCCAACTTGGCGGGGGCCGTGTGGGCGAGTAATGGTGGTGGGCTGACGATCACGGGTTCTACGATGAATTACAACACCGCCGTGAGTGCTGGTGGTGCGATATATACAGAGGGGTCCGTCATTTTGACAAGCTGTGTGTTGACAGGCAACTCGGTTTCTAACGGGAACTTGATGAAAGGTGGTGCTATTTGGTCACAGAACGCTGTGACAGCCGCCTATACCCTCATATCACAAAGCAGCGCACCAAGCGACGGTGGAGCCATTTGGGTTGGGACAACTGCCAACATGACATTATGTAGTTTCAGAAACAACACATCCCTTGGAAAAGGAGGTGGTGTTGCTGTTGATAATCATTCTGATGAGAAACAATGAGACTGAGGGCAAACAGGGGCAGTCTTTTGCAATGGAGGAACCAGTTATACTCATTACTTCACCTCGTGTTATTGGTATAGTAACAGCGCCTCCACAGTGGGAGGTGGCTATTGGGGTGGAAGTAAGATTCCTTCGAATTTTCCCCACTGAAATCGTGCAGGTCCTGCCTATTTCTACGGCTCGGTTTTCTATTATAATCAAGCTAAGGGTAACATTAATAGCATGGGAGGAGGTGGTGTCTGGCAAGATAACAGTCAGCCCCTTTATCTGAACAACACACACTTCCGGTATAACTCCGCGCCGAACATACCATCACCCCCCGCCTCTGGTTCGTGGTTGACTGGAGTAGTTCCAAACATTCTGACAAACGTCACCGTGTTCCCCGCTGGATCGGCGAACATAAGTGGATCAGCCGTCAGTTTGTGAGTTTATAAATGTGGTGAAATTTTGATGAACTTCCAGCGGGGGGTATGCGCCGGACCCCACAACCGGCTTTTTACCGATACAGGCAGGGTCGGGAACGACTTCGGGGCCGTTGAACATCTACATCAGCACGAGCAATTTTACCACAGGTGGAAGAGTTACGTAACATGGTTTCTGAAATGTGCAGCGTTACCAACCCTTTATCTTCCTACTGTTAGCGTCTCGGTTAACATCACATTCCTCGCCGGGATATACCCTGCTTCATCGTTGTCTCTCAACAATTCACTCACATGGAATCTATTTATTGTGCCAGGGGCAACAGTCATACTCCAGGGGTGGAATATTGTGGTATCACAAAATGTCAGCGCAAGCATCAATGGTTTCGAGTTTCAATATGCGACTTCGACCAGTTTGACCTCCAACGGCAATGTCGCCCTCACAAGTTGCGTCTTCCAGCACAACCTTGGAGCTTTAGGAGGCGCGATCAACGCGGCGAACGGAATTTTGACGATCTACAACAGTGTATTTTACAATAACAGCATCACGGGAAGTAATCCCACCGGAGGTGCCATATATTCAAACAGTTCGGTCACCGTCTACAACACCAATTTTACTGGAAATTCTGCCTCAGGATTCCAGGGAGGGGCGATGTACTTGCTGGGTAAGGGTTTATCATTTAGAGTCTAACTAATATTCACAGGGGGAGAGTCATCTTTCACTTCTTGTTTTTTCACGTCAAATTATGCCAACAATGGTGGTGTCGCTTTTGTCAGTGCTGGTAGTGTAAAATTTACCCAAGTATTTCTGAATGAATCTCAGCTTCTTCTGTTACCTTCGTCAGCTGTACATTCAAGTATTCTGTTGCCAACACAGGTAACTGACATTAAGGAGAAATGATTCCTCACCTCTGTTAGGTGCTGCAATAAGTGTGTCCGCAGGAAGTGCTTATGTAACCTCTTCAACATCCATTGGTGGTGTTGCTAATTTTGGAGGATTCGCATCTGTGAGTCATTAGATTTATTGCAGCAAATTTGGTATTTGATGTTGTGGAAAACAGACTGAAGGCTATCAGTGCAATTCGGGTGGGATCTTGGTCGTGCAAGGGAGCTCGATCTCTAATAGTACCGCTCAATCTTCTGGTGGCGCGATATATTCTCCTGCGGCCTCTTGCACTACCATGATTTCTGGAACAAATTTCATATCGTGTCAAGCAACTAGTACAGGATCAATGGGTGGTGCAGTTCATGCTGCGGGACAGATCGTATTGAATACCAGCACATTCAAGAGCTGTTTGGCAGATACTGGAGGTGAAAAGAATGTGAATTGTCAAATCTGACATTTTGACAGGTGCATTATATTTGACAGGTACGTCCACCTTAAATAACGTCAACTTCACCAGCAATATTGCCAACACAACAGCAGGTGAAATTGTTTTCTCCGAAATAATCTCACTCAAACTTTCCAGGATCTATCTTTAACCAAGGACAACTGTTGGTCAACACGGCTGTACTGACATCAAGTTATTCGCCGACTGGGGCCGCTTTGTACAATTCAGGCGCCACGGTCATCTCTCAGATGACATCCACCATGTCCACAGGAACAACAGGCTCTGCCATCTATGTCAACGGGGGACAAGTGGTGGTTACTTCTTCTCAATTTCTAGCAAATAACGCCACATTCGGTGTTGTCCAAGTGAGTGACTTTACCTTACATCTGCGAAGTCAAATTGATATGTTTAAGATTAATTCGGGGTCCATTTCATTACAAGGATGTACATTCACATCGAACAATGCTTCGTCCACAAGCTTCGGAGGTGTATCGTTGGTCAACGGAATAGCTCTGGTTTCCACAACAATGTTCACGAATAGTGCTGGTCTGACACAGTATACCCCTTCATTGAATCTTCCTCAAGGCACATATTGAATATATTTTTGTAAAGACATCTAAAATAATTTTATAAACACATTTATATATATTTTATCTGTGTTCCTTCAGACCTCTAGTTTGGAGGAACTGTGTATTCATTCGAGCCCCAGTGGTGCACTCCGTCTTTGAAAGGGATACATCTCACTTTCTCTGGGGCCTTCTCTTGCCATTCAATCTTTACCGGCAGGTCTCCACCTATGTACTCAATAGAATTCTTGTTACGGACTGACCGCGCCATATCCAGGTTGTAGGCTAAATTTACTGTGGGAATGACTTGAATTTTGTTGTAGCCCAACTTCCAAAGGTCCTTGCAGGCACGGGTAGCCTCACTGTCGATGCATTCCGGGCTTGTCGCGCGTCTAAAGCGAAGACCTTCTTCGAATGGCTTGGGGTTGAGTGCAACCATTCCATTCCAGCAGGCGTAAACTTGGAGAGGTAGCCTTTGCTTGTACCGGGCCAGTGAGGGGGGATGCTTCTCGAAGAGACGGTCGGGGGAGGTTGGCCATTTTCTCTTGACTTCGTGGATTGTCGGGCTGAAGAGATTTCCTGCGATGTCTCTGCCGACCCAAAGGTCGAAAAATTGATTCTCTGAGTGCCAATCCATTGCGCAGCTCATGTGAGCTCCCTGGCCGATGTGGTGGTAAAGCATTTCAAAAAAGTCCCGAGAGCATAACCAAACGTCGTCGAAGAAGAGGATGACGTCGTAACGGGTGTCTGACTTCTCCCACACGATCTCCATTGCGGCATTTCTGACTGCGACGAGACTGGTCAGACGATTATCTCCTGCCATGTTCCATTGAAAGCGTGACGAATGCGTGGCGAGGCGTGAATCTGGGATGCCGAAGTGTTCGGCAATTTTAGAGGCTCCGTAAGTGGTGAACCATCCTGTTTCATCAGAAGAACCGCTCTCATACATGGATATCCCAAAAGTGGCCTTCTTCATTAGTCCCATCATTTCTACCATTGCGCGAAATTGTGAAGGAATCACAGCTCGTGACTGGTGGGCATTGCTCATGAAAAGTATCTTCAGTGGCTTGTCCATTAGAGAAGCGTACTTGTCAAATGCTCCTGATTTCACCGTTGGGCAACTGATATCCTTGAGACCTGAGGCTTGGCCTTTCTCCTCCAAGAGAGCCTCTAAAAATGAAATGTCCACATCCTCTTGGGGCTTTGGGGCTGGAGTCCCACTAACTGAAGAAGACGTGTTCATTAACTTCAGCACGAGTAGCACCAAGAAGAGGATTCCAATTGCGAAAATGAACCTTCGATCGATCTTATGCACAAGCTTCTTAACTTCCAACATGATTCCTGAGTGTGATGGCGAGATGTGGCTTCACATAATTTTTTATGCGCAGGCTACAACGATAATAAAATTAGATTGAAACTGTCCTCCAGAAATTCACCTTTTCTGTCAAGATGATCTTAATCTTGAGATTGTTGTAGATGGATCGAATTCTCAAGCGAATAATCAGCCTACGTAATCCTCAGAGATCTCGTCTGATTTCTGCCCCTTTCGCCTTGATCATCTCAGAATCACGAAACACAACACATCAACGACTACAAAATGGCTATCAAGATCACTTCTGTCTCCACTGGAGAGGTCCTTAACGTCGAGGCCTCAAATGTTCAAGAGGTCAAGACCCAGATCTTATCTCTGAAGGGAATCCCAACCTATCACCAAAACATCATCCTGGATGGAAAGATACTGGCCGACGACGAACAATTGGCGGACGGATCTAAGGTCCAACTGTCTATGGGCATGCACGGTGGCTGCGGTGGTAGCTGCAACCTCTGCGGTGCCGGAGCTGGATGCCACTGCAACATCCTCTAAATGAAGTTATTTAATATGAAGAGTCTTCTTTTACAAGTCAGGCAGAGCCGCGGATTTTAAATTATGATATTTTGGCGGGAAGGACTTCCTCGAATCTGATTTTTGCCGCCACAAGCGATCATTCTTCAAAACATGGACCTCGCTCACCTCCTGTGGGAACATTCTCAAGAATTGAACAATGGTACTGCAATAGAAGAGCGTGTTGAGTCCTTATCACGAGATGAACTGAGGAGTTTGATAGAGTCACTCCATAGTCAGGGCCATCTAAACTACCATATCATAGATCTCTTATCCAAATTGAGGAAGAGCGATCTACATGCACTGATCGACGCTCGAACATGGAAAATGACCAATCAAAATCTGCAGAAAGTTACAGTTTTCCACGGCCTTCTGTCTCTTAATTTTTCTGGACTACAGACCTTCGATTCTGTGTCTGTCCGCTTCTTAAATGGTGGGTTCACAAATGTGTGTGAGTATGTACATAAAAATGAATACAAACAGGGCTAAAACAACTTCGTAAGTTGGATTTAAGTCGAACTAAATTGAACGACGATGGTCTCCAAAAGATGCAGGGTAAATCGATATCGACAAGATTTTATCATTTTAATCTGAATCAGAGCTGCCGTCTCTGCGAGACTTGGATATATCAGGGAACAACATAACAGATTCCTCCACTCAAAACCTTCTGAGTAAGTGCTTTTATTTTTGATCTGGAGTGACCAAATGAAAAAATTGATGTGTTCAGATTTTATCCTTTTGGAAAAGCTGAACCTCTCCAAAACAAGAATATCTGACGCAACACTGGCCGTACTCTCTGGCACGACAAAGACGAAGGTCTCCCTCAGCCGGCTTCAGAATCTGTATCTCGCCTCCACATCAATCACAAACAAATCACTCAGCACGTATTTACCGAGTGAGTCTTTGTTCTTTACATCACACTCGTCTGGTGGTACCGGCTGCTGAAATCCGAGGAAATCTTGTGTGACCAAAAAAAACATAAGAAATTCATTATAATCGAGAAGAATTTCCTGATGTTTTTTTACAGGATTGAAGAATTTGGTATACGCCAATTTTTTATCATGTCCGTCCATAAACGATATTGGGATGTCAAAATTCAAAAGTGAGATGTGATACTAATGACTGTCAAATTGACATTTTTAGGCGCGTTACCTCGCAAAGAAGTACTCTCTGTCCGAACCACAGCTCGATCAGAAATATGTGAGGAGCCCTCAGGACTTTTGTGAATTTTCACTGAAATTTCACAGTTATAACTCGTCCCGTTGTAGTTGCACTCACCCCTCTACCTTCCACCGACTCAGCATGGAGCCAAAATGTCATCAAATCCTTTTTAGAATCTTCCGAGAAAGTTCCGGCCGAAAAGATTGCCCTTGAGTTTGCCACACAAGACTCTTTCTCTTTTAAAACTCCGAGACAAAACTCCGAAAACGCTCATCCAAACTCCCTGAACAGCAGTTTCATGAGCCTCCCCCTCGGTTCTGGGCAGAAAAACAGCCCCACCCCAAGTAAAATCATGACCCCCTCTACAACGCGACAGAAGAGCGTTTTCGCACAGAGCTCACCGATGACACCGAAGAGAAACCTCAGCAGGACTGTGTGCAGCCCCGTCAAATTGAACATGTCGCCATCTACAACGAAAAAAGTGGTCACTCCTCGTAAAAGGCAAAAGATCATGGTGAGAAGTTCGTGTGTGATAATCCGTTTAGTTCATCGAGAAACAAAATAAATATATAAAAGTTGCTGATTTTTTGCAGAGCGCTTACGATTTTAACTGTGACTCAGACGAGGAGATAGAGGGAAGTGCGGCTGAAATGTCGTCAAAACGCACAGCGGCCAGAAGGGACCAGACTTTCCAGATCGTCAAAAGTCACGTGACTGGCAGGTTAGACCTTGAAGAGAGAGGTTTGACCTTGCGGAAACCTTCGAAGAAGGTGCAGAAGCATATTTCAATGTCACCTGTAAAACGTTCAGGTGTGAATATTTACATATTGATAAGACTGATGTCATCTCTTGACACTTCACAGCTCGGTTGGAAGAGGAGAACAGGCCGTGGTGGTCCACAACTGACGATCTCATCACTGAAGCTGAACCTGCAGACACACTAGCACAAAATCGTCTCGTTGTAAACAGAACCAACATGACCCCGACCAAATCCCCCAGGCGGATTCCCACCAAAAATGTCGACGAATCTTTTGTCGACATTGAGGGCACAGATGAAGAGGATGTCTTTTCGGATGGATCTGACAGTGTCCAACTGCTCTCATCCCCTACATCAGAAATAATAGAGCTGACACAGAGTGAGTTGTAGAACGTCATAGTAGATGAATTGACACGTAACAGGTCCTCAAATGAAGAGAAAGCATGATGTTATTGCCATACAAGATTCTGAAGAGGTAAAACGATTCTTTCAATCAATGTCACGTGATCAAAGCCCAAATAAATTAATTCTTTATGGCCAAAATGGCTTATCATCAACAGGAGGAGGAAGAGGACATTGAATTCTTCAATATATTGATTGATATCGATGACCCCCGCATGCCTAAAATACCCAAAATACCAACTGTACGTGCATTCATCAAAGAATCGCCCAGAAAAACTCCAGCAAAAAAGACCCCGTCGACACGAACGCCAAGAAGACTCTCCTTTACAACGCCCAAAAAGACGCCAACGCAAAGTAACGTCATGTTGACACCGAAGAAGACACCCTCTACAATCCAAAATAACCCTCCGTCTACAACTCCAAAAAAGACTGTCTCTACAACGCGCAAGTTGAACTTCACGACGCCACCCAAACCTGTCATGACGGTGAGGTGCATGAGCGAACCTCTAAAGAAGAAGAGAGTTGTAGATTGGCAAAGCATTCTGAATTCGCCTGCCAGAATCACCAAGGTAACCTCATCGGAAATTCCGCTGAAATTCACATTCCTCAGGCAGATTCCTCACCGCACAAAGCAAACACCAATCAGTACAGAGACCGGTCTTTTCTGTCTCCTAACGGTGAGTTTCCTCGTTGTAGAAGCATGTCTGATCCTCTTCAGCTGTCAATCATGTCAGATCTCAGCTGTTCATGACACCGCCACGTCGCAATGTCTCAAGGTCTCTCTTTCCCCCCTTCGAAAACGGTCCATCTACAACGCAAAAAAACTTTTTCAAAGTGCCAAGAGAGATGCGAACCTGCTCAAGAGAGAGGATATACCACAGAAAAGTGAACGTGAGTTTTACATCGTTGTAGAACGAAGCTGACGTGTACAGCACAAGTTTAGTTACCATTCTAGGAGATGCATGATGGACCAAGATGACATCATCTCCATTGTATGAGAACAAAGTTTTGTAAATTTTGAGAGTGACACTGTTCTATTTTTAGAAGGATTTCCACATTTGAAAAATATTCACGAGAAAATGAATAAAAAGAATTTAAATCTGTCACGCTTTTGTTTTTTCTCTTCGCTGCCTCTCCAGGCGTAATCTGGCACCGTGGAGGGGGCCGATGGACGGCTTGCTGACCAGAACGTCGACACCCTGACCGGCGTCTGGCCTTCCGAAATATCTCTCTCTGCTGACACTGGATACGTCAGTTTGACACGGAAGACACATAAAGAAGCCACGATCATCATGGCGAATGCGACAAGACTGACATGACAAATCCAGAAAAATTGTCTGAAGAAGGCAGAGATGACTTGTTCAGAGGCGCAGGAGAGTCGTTTGGGGTCTGTACAAAGTTGATAATATCACCTTGCTGGATAAGAGTTTTTGTCCATTGCCGTGAAAGTATGCCCAGCATGCACAGTGTCTTTCAGTTTGATACAATTGAGACACAGATCATAGTTTGCACATTCGTTACATTTGTAACGCAACCCCATGATTGTGGCTTTACAGTGGTCGCAGTAGGCAGAATGACGAAAGTTAGGGTCTAACTAATCGAAACTTAGGACTGATGAGCCGAATTAAGAGTCAGAGCAAAAAATGAAGTCCAAAGTTTTCCAAACTTCACCTCCAGAGAGAAAGTCTGTGGCAGTATCAGCTCTGCTGTAGTGATGTCTCGAAAATTATGTTGTGGGTTTGTGTGTATCTGTCGAAAGTTAATCATTTTGTCTCTTCTCTGTTTAGATCACCGTATCTTTTGTGGCGAAACATGATGAACAAAGATCATAATCAGGACAAGTCTCGCATCTGTGCCTGATACCAACAATTGGATTGCACCCACAACCATCACAATATGCCTGATGTTGAACGGCTGACTGCTCTGCCATCTTCACTCGGTGGTACACTGGCACTGAATGAAAGGATGTGAGTTGGAGGGTGGCTCTGGAGGGCACAAATGTGCGAACCCTTCTACAGTCCGGACACATTTAACAGTTAATCACGACTTTGTAAATTAGAAGGCAGAAGAATTGCACCTTTCAAGTGGCTGACGGCCGCTCAACATCTTTATTCTGCATTCTAAAATTTACATCTCCTTATTACATCCGCCCAGAGCCAATCGGAACGGTCTTTACACGATGGGAAATCATTCTCTTAAGCTTTCGATTATCATATATCGGTCGAAGAATCTGTCTGAGATAGCTTGATTCTCCCTCTTTAACTGCTTAAGAAGCTGAGTGTGGTCCACTGTTTCCTTTGTGAAGAGCCGCCTCTTGACCGGTAATGCCCTCGGTTGTCTTCTGATGCTTGTGTGTGTCATCGTTTGGTTGTGTTCGTTTGGAAAAATAAGCTGTCTCCTTTGTATTTTTGATCAACCAAATTTAGAATTGACCCGGTTTGTGTCGGAAGCCGTTCGGAGCTCAGTTTTGCACGAAAAGGATCCAAAAACTCAGAAAAAAGTGGAAAAGACTCTGGGAGCTTGTCAACATCTGAAGGAAATTTTGATAAGTTTGAGTTTTTCTCAAAAATGTCCTTTCAAGCACCAAAAAGGCTATCACACAGACACCTACTTTTGCTACATCTACAAAGCAGAAGTAGGACATATAGATAAATTCCTTCAATTTAATTTTTTGGCTTATTATATTTTTTTCAAGGGAAAGATAGAATTTTTTCCTCTTTGAAAGCTGCAGACTCTCCAAAAGAAACTCAAGCATTTAAAAAAAAAGAAAAAAAGCGCCTGCAAAAACAGAATCACCAATGAATTACTCACACACCTTAACCCCAACAGACAGGAAGTCCTTAGATAGATACTTAACAATACTATATTATCCAAAAAGGTACTGCTAGGATGGAGAGAATCTATTACTAATGCTGTACAAAAAAGGAGGTAAACTGAGCCAATATAAATTGCGCATATAAGGTTTACTTGTCCATTCAAACCAATCAACTAAACAACTAGATTAACTAACACAATTTCATCAACAAGAACCAATGCGGCTTTAAAATTTTAACTCCAATAATTCAAGTGAACATTAAAATTTGATTTTAAACTGTAGAATTGTAGGAAAAATGAAATGTTTCTCAAATGCTTGTTTATGTATTTATTCATTATTATAGTTGTGTTGTAACTACAAATCAATTTGTTCAGCATCTGAAAATGTGTTTTATCAAAATGGATAATCAAGTTAAAACTTAATAGATGAAATTCTCTTGTTTTAGCTTAAGTTAATTTATATTGTAGATTGTGAGCAACCATAGATAATCTCATTAATCTTCTTTCTGATAGCCTTCTTGCTGATATGACCATCAAATCTGTGATGAGACACCCAATGATAGGGATCTAGAGTGTGTATATGGGTCTCTTTTAACTTCAAACTGTTAAAGATCTCTTTTAGGGCCACCTCGTCTTTCTTAGACTAGATATGATCAGCAGTTTTAGGTCTGAAACCCTCTATTATAATGTCTGTCATTGTCTATTTAGGGGGTGCTTTTACACTGTAGTTTATCTATTCAAAGGAATCCACTGTCATTGTTAAATAAACATTTTTTACTTTCTGTTCTGATTATAGATTGCCAATTGTCATTTCTAACGTTTCTCTGGTTGTGATTGATGTAAAACAAGGTTTCAGAAATCCATGTATGTTGTTGAAATTCTCAATGGCGCTAGTTCCTGTTTGTAATAAGTTCAAATATTTTTATAAAGATATGAACCTTGAGCAGAAAATCAATGAACACTGAATATACCATCAAGTACAGGTTCTGTTGTTAAATTTTGGATCTTTTTTACAGTACGGCAACACAAACACCTGCCTTTGATGATAATCCTTTAGATACAGCATGTCTGTCATTAATTGATCAGATCAAACTAGCAGGTAAAGATGTATTTAAACATTTTTAACTAAAAATAGCTTCAAAATGGGGATTTGGAAAGCCCTCAACAATATATTTGTTACCTATAATTGAAAAGCTTCTTGTACATTATCTCTACACAAATAATCTTCTCCTATTATTTTACCAAATATTTCCTTCAGCTCTTTCACAGCATAGTGATAATCAATGTGCTGTTTTGACATTATTCTGATAGGTCTCTGTTCAGCATGAAAGATATCCTTAATGTTTCATAATTGTCAGATTTATAACACACCTGAAGGATCTGAATTTTCTAATTGTTTCTATATAACTGCATCAATCCTTGCTGCTGAGGCTGAAAAGTTGTTTGTGAAGGGGCTTGGAACATATGGTTTGCTAAAAGCCACTGCAAATTTGGATGTTGAATTTGTGCCTAATTTTGCTATTGAAGCAGATAGCAAATTGGTTACTCAACAAACTACAAATACCTAAAGAGTTTTGCTTACAAACATGTATAGTGAGATGTATAAAATATCCTACATGATATAGAGATGCTGCCAGTTGTCATCACAAAATTAAACATGGCTGACCCTAATATGGCTAATGTGCCTAAGGCAAAGAAGCTTAGCTGTACCAACACATATAGCAATTTCTTGTTAACAATCAACACAAACCAACAATATAGCAAAGCATTTGAGCCATTTTGTAGCAAATTTTGCGGCCAAGACCGCTACTAGTGGCTAGAATATGCTGCAAACCAAAGTTTGACCACTATACAACATTCTGCAGAAGGTGTTGGCCATGAATTGAAGTCTGTGGTGACAACAGTACTAAGATGCTTGTGACTTGATCACAGTTTATGGCGCATGAATTTGATGGTATCAAAAGGCATATATAGATCACACAGTTGATGCAGATACAGGTGCTGTTAAATTGATAGGGCAGTCTCTGAGTATGCCACTCATAGATCTTGATGCTGTAGCGTTACTAGGTGCAGTTGTGCTAAAAAATAAAGCATTCATTAATTTCTTTTTTTGGCCACAAACAAAATGTCTACAAGCAAGATGGTTCAAGTCCCAAAGTCTGCATCCACTAAGGTTGTGACTCCCAGAGAATTGTTTTATCCTACAGTGGAAGTGAAACATGCCAATAGTAAAAACAACTGTACAGGATGCCAAACAGGTGGCACTATCACATATCAAAATCCCACTTGATGTAAGATGGTCACCTGCTACAATGCAACAATTCAAAATTTTGGCTTATAATTATTTTTAGTGGCTCTTGAGGAAAAAATAGAATAAACTTTTTTCTTTGATTTTTGCAGAGAAATCCTTTTGTTGATTCAGAATTCCTATATTTGAATAAAACAATTATGAAAATAAAAAACAAGTAGATATAATATGAAAA
>MZNV01001147.1:0-15086 GCA_002081555.1 Protostelium mycophagum | reverse complement strand
AGTGGCATTTATCCTGAATATAGAATAGTACGGGATGCCAATAAAGTTGTTCTTTTGCAAATTGTACAATCGAATGCTTAACCACAAAGATGTATCGGGCGTACAGCCCGATATGTTGTTGTTAGAAATGTCGACTGTGGTGGCTGAAGGTAGATTGAGTGTCTGCAAAAAGGACGGAAGCTGTTGCAGACGGTTGTGCGAGATGTTGAGGAATGTGAGTTGGGGGAAAGAGGTAGCGGTGATGTCAGAGGAGAATGCGGGGTTATGTGTCATTGTCAAGGAGATCAATTGGTCACTCAATTTTCCTGATATATTTCATTCTTTTGCGAGTTTTTACTTCAATATTTGAAAATTTGAATTAGTTACCAAGAAATGCTGGGAGAGTGGTGAAAGAATTAAATGAGAGGTCTATAGAGACAATGTTGAGGAGTGGATAGTTAGCCGATGTTACAGGGGAAGATGTGCGTCGATGAGAAAACATCCTCTTCGTAAGAGAGGTGCTCAGGACACTTGTAGTGGAGCCCATACTGACGTGCAGAGGTGGAGACAGATAAACTGGTGCGTAAGATAGGTTATTTCTGCTCAGATCTAGAGTGAGTGGTTGCGTATATACACCTGCAGTTGAATACGGCGAGATGCAGTTAATGTTGTTTCCACTCGCGTTGAGATATTGCAGGTAGGTTGCATTGGTGAAGTCGAAGAGTCCTGTAAGAGCGTTGTTTGCAAGATTGACGGAGATCAGTTGTAATGCGCTCAGAGATTGCACATCTTCCACTTGATTATCTGATAAATCGATGTAGGATAAATAGGATAGAGTGTAAAGTGAAGGAGGAAGGGAGCCGACGAGGTTGTTGTTCGGCAGCGAGATTACTGAGATTATGGTAGAGTTCGGGGGGCATGTGATGCCCTTCCAAACACACGGGCTTTCTTTGCTCAGCCAATTAGAGCTGTTTCTCCAAGAGGACCCTGGTTATATTTCAGAAGGAGAGAGGACCATAACGTTTCACCTCCTGTTGCTGTGAAGAAGTCGGTCAGTGCTTCTATTTCAGGATTCTGTCCGAAGCAAAGAGCCGCAAAGACGACTATGAGCAAGAGGCATTGTGGTGGTTGTCGCGGCATCACTGTCGAAATGATTGGACGTGCACCCATGGGTTTGCTTTGATAATTTCCCCGGCCAAATTGCGAGGCGGGCTCAAATTCCCGGTTCTTCTTCACGCGCAAGATCAAATTTCATCGAAATTTCGGGAGATCGACCATCTACAATGATTACATATATAAATGAAATTAATATGAAAGATTTTATTGATCATCTATTGAGGAGGCAGAGGGGACAAGCACCACACGCATGAGTTGAAGCAAACCACGTGCATCATCTGCCGTGACAACACTGTCAAGCATCCTCATGATTCCCCTGAGCTCATTTTGTTTCTTTATGGTTTTTTGTCGTTTCCTCAACAAAGTTTAAGACGTTGTTGTCATTGATCACGTAATTTCTGAATTTGTCAGACAAAAGGATCAATTTTTCAACTGGTCTTGTATGATTGAGAGGTGATCATTTTGCAATTGCTGGCACTCTCCCCTTGAAGGTCAATTCTACAATCAAAGTTAAATCTTTTGTTTCAATTGTATCTGTATTACCTCTTCTTTGTGGCTGGTGTGGGTTGTAGGTCACTCTTTGCGTTCCTTTTTCTGCAATATATATAAGTATTATGAATTTATAAGTAGAATGCACCCATTTTGACTGTAGAGTCCAGTTTCAGGTTTATGGAAAATGCAACCTTGTGGCAAAACAACGGCAAAAGACAGCCACAGAATCCTTTACTACATGAATGCACGTGACATTTTAATTGAGGTAGATCCATTGTGAACAAATTGTTCTGGAATTTTGACATATTTAGAAGGCAATTAATGTGTACAGTCAGAACGGCACAAGCAATTCTGAGTCAGATGAAGAGATTGACAAAACAGACAGCAAAGAGGATAAACTGTTCGCTTATTTTGAAATTTAATTCTCCGAGGTAAAAAATTTCCGAGTTGGCTAATTCAGGGCAGCCAATTGCCTTCAATGTCTTCAACACTAAATGGAATTGGCCACAATATTCAATGGCGAGACAAGCGGAAATATCAAGAATGGCTCAGGTAAATTCTGAAAGAATTGCGACGGAAAAACACAACCTATATGAGAGGAAGAAAAGCAAGATCAAGAAACAGGTGAGTCATCTGATGATGTATCAAATCGATGACACCAAACTGAGCGCGGCCTTCTGTACAAGGCTTGGTGTCAAGTACCAGGAAAATCTTAAGTGAAACTGTACAAGAACCTTTCAATGGGTCTGGGCAGTTTTTGTTAAATAAATAAAAATAAAAACCTTTCACAGCCAAAGCTTTGAAGGAACATGGGTCGCTACAATTAGAGAACAACATTTCTAATCTTGGGTCAGAAATGTGGAGGACAATGTTAGAAGAGCAACAACGCACAAGACACTTGGTTATTTGACCTTCACTTCCCATTTTATTCTTTGGTCCGTTCTTGCCGCCTCAGTAGCGGTTCTCACAGGCTGCTCCACAAATTGTTACCGCAACGCAGATGCAGAGGGCAATACATGACAGCACCATGCGGTTGTTGAGTAGTCTTCCAGCCTTTATTTCTTGGGTGTAATTTTCTTTGAATATTCTCCAAGTATCTTTACCGTCTTCTCATTGGCCTTCACATCTCTCTCCTTCATTATCAAGATGATGCGCAGGACCCACTCTTTGGATATGTTACCGAAGCAAAAATATTCCAGGAGAACGTTTAAGCAATCTGAGCGATTCAGCATCAAGGCGCAAAAGCATAAAGACATACCAATGTCGGTCGGTATGGGCCTCTTCGCGTCTCGCGCCTCCCTTTCAAACTGATTCCAAATGTTCAGTAGAGACGTCGTGTCATATACTCTGGCATAGTGTTGTAGGAGAGGGTGCATCAGGGAGTCTCGCATCTCTGCCTGATGTACTCGGTTGAAGAATTCTAACATCTTCTTGGATTTCTTGCCCTTACTGTACATCAACGCCATAGCACGAGAAATAAGTTGGGATTCTGATAAAGTCAAATTCTATCGTTCTTCTTACTTAGTTTTAAGATCCTTTAAGAGGACACCTTTCGTGCCAACTTCATACGAGGGTTTTCGCTTCGTATCTCAAACGAAACCTTGTGCATGATTCCGGGAAGTTGCCGCGGCAAAGCTGCATCAAAATAGTTGGTTACAATGAAATCACCTCTGCCTTTCTGAGTACTAAACCACCGTAGCGCCTCCTCTTCTGTCTCACACTGCTCGATTAGAAAGGCGACGGCGTTGTTATCGCCCGTCTCTAAGTAATACTCTTCCATCTTAGTCGTCTGTCCTATACTCTTGTAGTACCGAGATAATACGGACAAGATGCCCGGAGGAATCGGAGAAATTCCTGCGAAAAGTCGGTGAAATTTCGTGGAAATCAGAATAATTACGGGAATCTTTCAAGTATTGGTTCCACCTCTCTAATTCAGCAAAGTTTTGTGTTCTTTCAAAACATGACATGACATGCTGATATATCTCTGGCCACAAAGTTGAATACTGCTGAAGACATTTCCTCACCCAATAAATCATCCGTTCCGGTTGAACTGTTTGAAATTTAAAATCGGATATTGGCGCGAAGAATATACTCACGATTTGTGCTGTAATATTTGACCAGCAATTCGAGAGTCTTCTGCTCTATGTTATTTTCTGCTCTTTATAAGTTTTAATTGACTACATATTATTAATACAAATGCGCAGCAAACCCACAATACATTTAAATTGTGCGCACTATGTGGAAATCAATTCCCTCAAGTCTTTGCATGACATTTCGACGAAATTTCACCTGATTCCACGTGATGAGCCATGGTCTCCGCTTGCAATACATCTCCCGCCAAAATTCGTGATTCAATCACTTCGTTGTAAATGAATGCATTCGGCTTGTTGTTGTGCTCTGTGGTCATCCTGTTGAAATGTTCTATAACCTATATTCCAGTCAACCTTTGAAAAATAACTTGCAAAATAAAACTTTAGAGGTAGCCTGAGGGCTTATCAAGCGGCAGGGATGCAGTCAACTGTGATATGAACAAATCACTTCTTGAAACTATGCGGCAGAGCCACATTTGATACTCGCGAGGTGTGTGACAAATGATTACCTTTGCATGATTTCCAACTTTCTTGTAGGCCGAGATGAGGTGATAGTACATCTATTTTTATAGGTCAGAGAACGGCAGGGTTTGGCATTTTACATGCGAACGATTGTAGTGGTAAAAAGGTATAGATAATTGATTTGTTCTCTGCAATACAAATAAAAATAAATGTAACGCTGTATGAAACTCTCCACATCCCAAAGCCATCTCACCTCACGATCCGGTCTGACACCACAGTTATGAGCCACGGACATCCAATATTCAATCAACTCCGGTTTTCTATCCCGGGAGAGTGATGCGGTTATATTCCTAAACAATGGAACATTCGCATAAGCCTAAAATCAGTAAATATCTCTAATAAATCAAGAGAAATTGTATTTAAAAATCAAGTTTTAATTGCATAGATTCGAACCTGAAAAAATCTTCAAAGAATACAAAACTCGAACATACCAGGACTTTTGCATCAGCAGCAGCATGTAATACTTCTGTGGTTTGAAATCTTCCAGCATGTAATACTTCTGTGGTTTGAAATCTTCCAGATTGCTTTTGTCTTCGCGATGCATTTGTGAGTGCATCTGAGGAGACGTTTTGTTGTGAAGGAGGTGACAGTGGCGATGCGGGAGCTGAAGTTGTTGCATCACCTTTCAAAAGTTGAAGAAAATTGGAGTCTTTTGGTCCAATAATCTATGATTTGATCAAGACTGCAACTTTTTTATGATGATCACTGACCTCATCTTTTTTGGCCAACAATGGAAGAGTTTTGAATCTTGGAGCTCTCTTTAGTTGATCAGAGAGGTTCGCATCGTTTACATCCTTGAATAATCAGTTTTAAGACTTGCACATGGTTCGCTAATTCAACATACTCTGGCTCCACTTATTCTTTGGAGAGCGGATCTTGTCTTGTTCATGTTCTCATCAGCGGGAAACTGCGGGCTGTCGATTTGATAATGTGATCAAATCCGATAATCATATCGAAAATCTCCGATAACCCATGCTCACAGTTCTGGCCACAAGGACAAGGTTATTCAGAACTCCTCCTTCTGCGAAAATTCTATTTCCTCGAAGAGGTCAGTTATCTGACTTGAAGTTGGATGTTTTTAGATTTGAATCATCTAGATCAATCATTGAAAGGAAGTAGATCATGTTGTGAGTCACACAAAATGGAAGCTTCCACAAGGAAAGGATACAGGAATGAAAGTGAGAAACAGTCTCGCCAAACACAAAGTTCCACTGATATTGCCCGAGAATCATATAAAATGGTAGACAATCATTCGATTTAGACTTTCCATTTTGTTGAGCTCAACGGATTTAGGTACACTTGTGGACCTACTGTATATGATGCAGCGCACTTGGGCCATGCTCGTAGTTACGTGTCTGTCGACATTCTTCAACGGATTTTGACCGACTTCATGAATGTCGACGTTGTACATGTCATGGGAATGACAGATGTCGACGACAAGATCATCAACAAGGCGAAAGACACAAACCAAACTATACAGCAGGTACTTCGTCTTTTCATTCAATTGTATCATATTGTTATTTTAAATTATAAAAAACGCAACTAATTGTGATACGCTGTACACAAGATGTCTGGTTGTAGATAACATGATGTCTACTTGATGTGATCAGCTTCAATTGAGATGATGCAGGTGTCGAGATATTATGAGAAAGAATTTCTCCAACAGATGGAGGCTTTAAGAGTATGACATCATAAATCCTTCACGTTACTTAACGTGGCCAGGTGCGTCGTCCTACCGCGATCACGAGAGTTTCAGAACATATTGATGACATCATCAAATACGTTCAGAAAATTGTTGAAAACGGCGTGGCTTATGAGAAGAACGGATCTGTATATTTTTGTATGGATAATTATAAAGGTTACGGGAAGCTATTGACCAGTGTGGAGGAGATCATCCCAGTAAGTGTCAAGATGACACGGTATGACACATTCTGACATGTGTCAGGATGGAGAATCTGAATTCAACCACGACAAGAGAAACGCGAAGGACTTCGCTTTATGGAAGGCTTCAGCAGGTCATTTTTCACTGAATTAATTTCAGGAGGTTTGATACGGAGGTCATGTGATGACGTCATACAGATACGGAGCCTGGATGGGATTCTCCATGGGGTTTTGGGAGACCAGGGTGGCATATAGAATGCTCCACAATGATCTGGTAACTTAACCCATTATTTCATACTCTGTTCAGCAATTACTTCCCGTTACAAAATCATCTTGATACCTCTTTCCTCTTCCTCGGTAATTACCGTGTCTCTTACCGTATAACAGCAGCATATTTCCCACGTCCTTAGACGTCCACTCTGGCGGCATCGATTTGAAATTTCCGCATCATGAGAATGAGATCGCGCAGTGTCACGCTTATCTACAACTTCCTTGTGAAGAAAATTGGTCGAATTATTTTTTACACACTGGGCATTTGCATATTTCCGGAAGAAAGATGTCTAAATCTCTAAAAAATTTCATTACTATAGAGGTGATTCTTCACAGTATTTAATTACAAAATATTTTATAAAATATTCTGGTAATCTTTGACAATTTCTGATGATGAAAGGAATTATTGATGGAATATTCGGTAGATCAGTTCAGAATATTCTGCCTAATGAATCATTACGCCTCCAACATTGAGTGAGATATCCGGGCAAATTGTCGTCTCTTACACTGCTGACGTCATCAGATTCAGCGCCAACAGAATGAGTGAGGCGGTTGCCATAGAGAAGAGATTGATGAACTTCGTTATGGACGTGGAGATCAAGATTAAAAATAATCAGGATTCTGTCAAAAGATGGGGAGAAGCCGAGACACAACTACACCAACAGTACGTAATGTGTCAAACTGACAGTTTTGACATGTTGACAGGTTCATGACAGCAAGAGACAACATAAGAAAGGCGTTGCAGGATGATTTTGACACACCCACTGCTGTTCAGCAAATCATGAACATCTGTAATTTGGTTAATATTTATATCACTTCGAAATCTGACAGGTGACGTCATTTTGACATAATTGACACTCATGTCACCAGGTTTCCGCCGGAGTTGATGTCGCAGATTTTAAATTACGTTTCGCAGACCTGCGCGACGTTTGGGTTGAGGCTGGGACACACAGAAAACTCATCGAAATCTCATGATGATAAGTCATTGGGTATCCTTGCACATTTCAGGAACCAGATTAAGGTTTGATTTTGTCCTTTGGAAGCATGTATACCAACGTATTTAGGATGTCATTCTGCATAAAGAGGACAACAGTAAGATTCTACAACTATGTGATCAACTCCGAGACGAGGTTAATATAATATGTTTGTCTTTTCGCAATCATTCACAAATAAACTTATTTAAATGTTCAAGAAGTTGAATGAAATAAAAATTCAATACAAATAACAGAAGCAGACTCTTCCAAAAATAGGAGTACGTTTGAATGACCAGAAGGATGCGACTTCCACCTGGAATTTCATCGACCCTGAGACTTTGAGACAGCAGCAGGCTGCAAGGGAACACGTGTGTACATGCTATGATTACGAAGAATGACGTCATTACAGATGTTGGCAGAAGTCGGGAGAAACCAAAAGATAGATGAAGAACGAAAAAAATCCGCCAGAATTCCTCCGGAAGAAATGTTTCTAAATAATTCAGAATATTCTAAATTCGGAGACGAGGTTCGAAAATCTCAATTGAAAATAATCTAATCTCTCAGGGAATTCCGACACACGATCGTGAGGGGAATGAACTGTCTAAATCTGCAAGAAAAAAACTCAGAAGAAGCTGGGAAAAGCAAAAATCCAACTTTGAAAAATACCAGGCAACCCTTGAAAAATAAATGATAATAAAATCTGTTCGATGTCTACTTTGGCGTTACAAATGTGTTACTTCCAAATACCTGGTCCTGGAGAATTGCACAAGGCCTCTTATTCTGTTGTACAGAAAAGCCTCGTCAGAGATGGTGATCAACCACGTTTGACTGAGCTTCTCGTTGTACATTTGTAAAAGCCTTGTCAGGATTGTAAAATTGGCTTTTTACGTTCAAAACACCATCATCAAAAAACAAAACGAAGAATGGACATCGACAAAGCAAAGACCAGCATCGAGGACCAATTCAATCAGGGATTACTTCAAGCCCTTCAAGATTTCATCCGCGTTCCAAACCAGGTATCTTCTACGTCATTTTCGTGAACTGATCCTTTTAGAGTCCCAGTTTTGATGCAGAATGGGAGACAAATGGACTCATGGACACTGCAATGAAAGTGATTACTGATTGGATTGATCAACAGCCAGTCAAAGGCTTGACTTGGAAGGTAACAAGTCACATACGTCATTAGGTGTTTATAGAGTAGATAATGAGAGAACCTGGAAGGACCCCCTTACTTCTCGTGGACATTCCAAAGACACCTGGCTGTCTTGTCGAAGAGTGAGTCACCTACATCAAACTTGTTCTGAATCTGCCAGAACTGTTTTAATGTATGGACACATGGACAAACAACCACCTCTCTCGCCTGAGGATTGGGCCGAGGGATTGTCTCCCTACGCGCCAGTGACAAGAGGAGACAGACTCTATGGAAGAGGTTCTGCCGATGATGGATACGCAGTATTCTGCTCTCTTGCATCTGTGAGAGTCCTGCAACAACAAGGTATTTATCCCATAATGTAGAATTATAGTATGATATCATACGATATCACACTATGATGTCATACAATTTCCATGTCACGTGACTGTACATTAGGACTGGAACACCCCCGTATCATCTTGACGATTGAGGCATGCGAAGAGAGTGGAAGTGCGGATTTTCCTCATTACTTGTCACAGTTGGGTGAATTTCTCGGAGATGTGGGGCTCGTAGTGTGCTTAGACACCGGTGGTGGTAATTACGAACAGGTATTGTAGATCATCCATGATGCATGAACGATCTGTCAATCGATTGTACAAAGTGGAGGTGATGTCCTGATGGATTTAGTTGTGGCTGACCACGTCTCTTCGTGGGGTTGCTTCTGGTACTTTGAGAGTAAAGATCTTGCGTGAAGGTATGTATTATTCGAATTTTGATTTGCAAATCATTTTCTCCGTTTGTTTTGCAACATACCTCGAAACGTTTTATTTGCACATGCTGTCGTTTTTCCCGCCTTAAAATACCTCTCTACAACCTGCCATCCTGATCCATTCCAGGAATTCACTCTGGGGACGCTAGCGGTGTGGTTCCTTCCAGTATGAGAATAATGAGAATACTTCTCGACAGAATTGAAGACTCCAAGACTGGAGAGGTATTGGTCCCCGAACTTTACCAGAATATTCCAGCCCAAAGAATTGAGCAGATCAATGCTTGTGCTGAGGTATGATATCGTGAAGTATGGTCTGAGAAATATTCACGACGTCTCAGGTCTTAAATGATGACGTACACAACAAGGTCTGTTTTGTCCCAGGTGAGATTTGACACATGTCAAAATGACATATGATGACATCATCAGGTGCCCACCCCATTCCAGGAACAAACGCGGATCTCCTGACCAACCGTACCTGGAAACCCCAACTCGCGATCACGGGTGGAGAAGGTTTCCCGCCACCACACATCGCCGGGAATGTGATGCGGTCTGAGACAGCCTTCAAACTGTCCTTGAGGATCCCTCCTGGTATTGACGCTGTGAAGGCAACAAATGTATTAAAAGAAGTACTTGAGAGGGACCCTCCTTATGGTGCCAAAGTAAGCATCAAAATATGCACTCATCTTTTGTTTGTTGAATAGAAATTTTCAGGTCGTGTTTGAATGTTACGAGAACCCCGGCAGCGGTGAGTAAACGGTGATCTACAAACACGACTACAACTTGTACAGGATGGGAATCCCCTGAGCTGACACCTTGGTTACAGTCCTCTTTACAACGTGCCTCAAACGCATTCTTCTCAAAGCCCGCTCTATTGATGGGTTGTGGTGGTGCGGTAAGCTCTCGTTAATTACCGCGATGAGACTTATATGATGCTGTATCTATTTTCAGCTCACAATAAGAGTTGACTCGTTGTAGATACCATTCATGGGTCTCTTAGGAAAACAATTCCCGCGAGCAGAATTTGTGGTGACTGGAAGCTCTGGTCCTGAGACAAACGCACACGGTATGTCTAAAAATATTTTCTCTTGTGCAGAAATCCGTGAAGTGATCGAGATCTTGATTTGCTGATGGTGGTAGGGCCAAATGAATTCTTGCACATACCAGCAACAAAGAGTGTGACGGGATGCATCTCTCAAATTATACACGACTTTACACACAAGAATGAATAAGTTCAATAGATATTGTTTTAACCACGTTTCTATCTTCATAAACGGCTGCATTGCAAAAAAAAAGCGAGGCTTTGTAGAATTAGACAAGCCCTGCAATGACTCTGTTTAATTTCCTTCTCTTTGGACAAATACACCGGGAAATTTCCACGGATAAAACGGGTGAATATATACGTAATATATCCTATCTACAGATGATTCACAGAAGTCCGCCACTCATCCAGGTCCTCTTGGCCACCACCGCCATCCCGGGTCAATCTTCCACATACATCTAAATAAATCGGGATGACTTCTCGTCAAGAGTTCGAGATGGTCTCTCAAGAAGAGGTAGCAGATCAATCAAGGGGATCAAGAGATTCTTCTGATTGGAAGAGGGCCTCTGCAAAGTTTTACCCACCTGTGATGGGTTCAAGGTCCATCTGTTGGTTGAGGATGTCTTGTATTGTCATCACGATCACCCTCTTTATTTGTCTTATTGTCCTATCCGTGGGTGAGTAAAGATTGATTTATTGTTATCATCCTCTCTAAAAAGGCGACGTTGATCTGCATTCCAAAGATGGCGGATCTTGATTGATGACGCCAGGATTTTCTGTAACAAGAGGATCTGAAGAACAAACAAAAAAGTTGATGACTTGGGATGACGTATTCAATAGTACCTTCAGGCCAAAATCCAGAGATTATCATTGGGACAGTCGAGGTGATCATTTGACGAAATCTTTTTGATCAGTGCTAATGACTATATTGTTGGTGCTGAAAATAAATTTGAGAGAAAAATCAAATGAATTTTCTTAATAAGAAATCAGATGGCGGGAAATTTTTATTTGAAATAATTTCCTCAAAATTGCAGTGGATTTTCATCCATAATTCTGATATTTTCCTTGGAAACTTCTGTGAATCTTTTGAATCTTGTCAGGTTTCGTCACTTTTACAGATGATGACAACAATGTCGTATCTGTCAACCCCAACACCCTCACGTCAGATCTATTATTAGATGCGGTAAAATACCACCAGATATGCCCCCCCTCCCTCCCTCTTTGCGAGAAATATTTCTCATACCACATCAGTAATTCCGGGAAATGGGTTTCATTCGGATACGACCGCCAAGCGGTGTACAGAGACTCGTTCTTGGCACATTTCATGCTTTTCAACTTGAAGTATGTGAAGTATATGTGACATGTGTGATGACGTCATCACAGTTACGATTATCCGGTATTAGTTCCGGTACATGGAGGGAAAAATCTTAGTTATTTTGAATGGTCACCAGAGAGGGACTCCTTCACTTTTGTCTACAAAAATAATCTGTACATCGGAAATGTCGACAATACCGGGAACGTACAAGAGACCCAGGTGAAAAATCGAGAAGATTAACCAAGAAAATTCACAGAAAATTCAGGTGACGTCAGATGGGGATGAGGTCATCTACAACGGTATTTCGGATTGGCTTTATGAAGAGGAGGTTCTTAGTGCAACAAAAGCTTTTTATTATTCGCCCTCAGGATCAAGGCTAGCTTATATCAAGTGAAATTTCAACGACTTTTCGAGAACATGACCTGATCTACAACGCAGGATGAATGATAGTATGGTGCCAACGTACAGATATTATTACTATAATGGAAATCCGTGCCCAGAAATGATGCAAATGAGGTGATCTTTTGATCATTTTTTCACAAAGAGGTAGTGGCTATGCCACACAACTATAATAGTGCTAATCAACATCTATCAACTCTCCAGTGATAAACAGTATTTATAGACGATGTCGACACAACAAATTTTTAACAGGAATTGGCCACTGTGGTCACAGATGTGCTGATTGCCCCTCAGATACCCAAAAGTGGACTATCCGAACCCAATCGCGACAGTTCACGTTTACGACACGACGTCTAACCGTACTTTTGATCTACCTCTTCCAGAGTTGCAGTACGTAACTGGAGTGCAATGGGAGAATGAGACGAGTTTGATTGTCATCATGATCAACCGTCTACAACAGACTGAGGTTATTTTCATTTGATTTACTTTTTATTTAAATTGAATTTTTTACAGCTGGTTTTGAGATATCATTCTGTTGATTGGGAGGCTGGAACTCCGATCTACAACACAATAATGTCGAGAACTGAACGAGGATGGGTCGACACGGTGACGTCATCGCACAATTTCTTGTTCCTGACTCGTTGTAGACGCCGTTGTTTGTGGCCGGAGATTTCTTCTATCGTATAGTGCCGGACCTTTATAGTTACCCAGAGCAGTACAATCACATTGCGAAATACGATAGATCTAACGGAAAATTCATCAAGTTCGTTACTCAGGGGCCCTGGGAAGCCACTAGTATTTTAGGGTATCATAAGGAGACTCAGAGACTGTGAGTTTTCATCCACATCTCATGGTAGTTTTGACACTTGACAGGATGTTTATCAGTACTCAGGCTTCACCCGGTCAACGTCAAATTTACTATGTAGATCTATCTAGTTCTGAGAACACTCACATTCAAATATCACCCCATGGTGGCATAAACTCAGCTTCACTATCCCCAGACACGGAACATTTCGTTCTCTATTTCTCCGGGGCTGACCGAACGATCTTACCTTACCAATCTCTGTACAAGATATCTACAATGCAAGAGGTGGGGAAATTTCATTGGTCATTCACTAATAAGAAACAGTTGATAGTGCTGGAGGCCAATGATGCTCTACAGGCTATCAATACTCAATTTGCTGCACCTCAAAAGGTGAAATGTTCATTGTAGATTGTGAACAAATTCACTGATCATAACACTAGGAATTCATAACTTTGAAAGCAGCGGATAATTCAGGTGATGTATTGGCACGATGGCGTCATCTGACATATGCAGACATGAGTGCGTCAGTTATGTTGCCGCCAAAATACGATACTTCTCAGAAATATTGTCTGCTGGTCTATGTCTATGGCGGTCCAAGTTCACAAACCGTGATGCAAAACTATTACTTTTACGGCTTCCAATCGTACGCCACTTTTTATGACATCATTTTATGACATCATAATGACGCCAACAGTTATGCTGCTGTGCAGTTGAATTGTATTGTAGCCTCTATAGATGGAAGAGGAACGGGGGGCAGGGGTAATGTCTTCAGGAGAGCAGTGTAGTGAGTCTCATTTGAATTTTCCCGCCAAAATCTTATTTGTTCAGCAAGAGACTCGGAGATTTTGAGACACTGGATCAGGTAAGAAACCTTAAAAATTTCAAATTTTGAAACTAGTAGATTGCGGGGATCAAGCAGATCACAAGGTTGTACAAAATTAAGCCTGAAGCTATTGGCATATGGGGTTCAAGTTATGGTGGTTATATGACACTGAAGGTATGTCAAAATTCGAGTATTCGGCATTTTCAAAACACCCAAGGAGCCGTTTTCTCAGATGCATCAAGTTGATTGTAGATCTCAATACTCCCAGACACTATCATACCCCGCCTCCCCTGTCTCTTTCGGGGTTTCTCTCGCTCCCGTAAGTGACTGGAGATTTTATGATACTTTCTACACCGAAAGGCACATGCAAAACACGTCTCTCAACTCGAACGGTTACCGTGAATCCTCCATGCTGCTGGATCGACAGGTGCTCAAGAATCTGAGCAGCTCAGGAAGATTGGTCAAGTTGTTATTGATTCACGGTACAGCAGATGACAACGTGCATTTCCAGCACACTGTGGAGATGAACAGGGTGAGACTCCATAATTTCAATCCTGCAAAACTCTTTTCAACCCAACATAATTGAAGTTTACCAGGCTCTTGTTGATGCGGATGTCGCATTTGATACGATGTTTTATCCTAATCGCAACCACGGACTTCGAGTTGATGTTCGGACTGGACAAGTTAACATACAACGCCATCTCTTAGGATTATTGCACAGATTCTTCGAAGAGAGGGTTAACCGAGCAAACAAAAATACATGATTTGAGGGATTGAAATTGTAAAGTCACCCTAACGTGAGATTATGTTACCTTTCAACAGAATATTGGTTCATCAACCAGAGTCCCTCCTGCGTCCATCTTACAGCACTTAAACAAACATACTCTGCAACCACATTCAACTGCTGATGCTGTCGGAGTTGGCAATCCCCCATTATTCTCTATTTAAGGACTTTCGAGATATTTATTTCTCATCAGCAGGGAGTGACACATAATGACCCGGGTCCGGGGGTGGCATCGCAGATTTCACCATTCGAACATTGAGAAGTGGAAGCGCAAGATTTGCCTGAGCCACCAGAAGTGGTACAGAATCCTTTGCCTTCTGTATTTAGATTGCAGTAACAATTTCCTGAGCAGCCAATTTGGGAGCCATAACCTGCGGTTGCAGGATTGCAAGCGGGGATATTGGTGGTCCAAAAGACTGTAGTTGTATCCACCTTTGTAGATATCAGATATTCAAGCTTAAATGATGTATGTCCGGACCTCAGTTGATGTCTGTGCTATTGTAGAGCTCTGGAATACAGATGATGTGGCAAAGATAGAAGAACTCTGTGCCTCTGTTGTCGTTGCAGCAATGGTGGTCGTCTGGAGCTGAGCGTGTCTGAGATTTAAGTGTGAACAAAAATCATCATACCTCAGTGGTGCTGTACTGCACAGTGGATGTCTGCGCCTCTGTAGAACTTTGTGCCTCAGTTGATGTC
>MZNV01001146.1:0-10688 GCA_002081555.1 Protostelium mycophagum | reverse complement strand
ATGCTCTAAGCAGACACAAAAAGAAACACAAAGCACACAATAATGCTTGTCTCACCACTTTGTGGTTCAACAAGCAAGCAGGAGATATGGTGATTCCTATCTAGTCTGTACAAAGCATGCTCTGAGCCACAAAAGCTTATAAGTCATTCTCTAAATATTTGTTATATTCTAATAAAGATGTGTAGAAAGCATGTTTTTAGCAGATGACAACAGAAACACAACACTCAAGGCCCACCCACATGTTTGTTTCCTCAGATATACAAACTGATAGCTCGGCGGAAACGAGAATGAACTTTTCTGTCACTGATTCCAACCTTTTCTATTCGGAGAATTGAGACGAGTTTCTGTACCAATATTAGAGCAAAAAATAGATCAGAAAAGTTTCCCAGCATTTTCCTGATATAGCCACCTCTGTTGTCTTTTGTGTTGAGCCTCGTGAATGCCTCTTGATCTTCGGAAAATTCTTTATGTATCGACCTGAAGACTTGAATTTTTAAAGTTGAAAATTTGAATTCTTTCTTGATTTTTGCCAAAATGACGAAAAAATGTGGCATCACCACATTCTCAATTTTGTAGTGGCAGAAAATTGAGAAACCAACAAGACTGTGCTGTTGATATGTCTCAAGATCTTTCTTGCCGGTTTTGTAATTCATCGCAATAATAGTATCATGCCTTTCACGACCTCGACTGGGTAGGTCTTCATAACAGGGCAGTTTTTGCTATAGTCGGTCATACTCTTGTAAGGATTGGGGCCAGCTTCTGTCTTTGATCACCAAAGGAATAAATCTTGATGGTTTTTAATCGCAATTCTTTGGGCCGTCACTCTGCAATTCGTGGAAAACACCGTCACGCCTCACCACCCATTGTTCCAGCATGATGAACCATAAAATAACACACACGACAAGAAGAACATGCAAGACCCCACTACTCAACTGTTAGGCCAGACCAACACCGTTCCTCTCAAGCAGGACGACAAGATTGAGGTCGCCGACAAGAACATTTACGACGCTTTGAAGGGAAAGTGAGTGCAGAGTCAACTTTTCAGATCAGCTAACATGACGAGGTCTGACCCTGCCGCTGTCTACTCTAGCAACCACACCGATCACACACAACAGGTGGACTCACGCCAGATGGCCTTCCACAGAGATCTCAACAAGGACGCCACTCAGACTTCCGTACCTCTGAAGTGAACAAACTTTCATAAAGATCATCTTCATTTTTATGTAGTACATGTTCTCCTGGTTTATTGTGCATTCTTCAGAACATTGAAATACAGAAGTCAGAGAAGCACTCACTGTACACTCAATCCTATGTGTCGTTCAGGGGATGATCATCCGGAACAAGTCACCTCTATATTGAACAACTTTTTTGATAGAGCACCGCTGATGGACATATCCCCAAGTACAATAAATGTATCCAGCCTCTCCAATCTCTTCACTTTTGGGAAGTATCTGAAGGCAATCACAATCAATAATAATGATCAATAAGCTGCACGTGCATGTGTATACTCTTTTGTAGAATAAAATGAATATAGATGAAGGAAGGTGTAGTCCAAGGTTGTTGAGGAATTGCAGGATTATTTATTCACAGTACTGTATTAGAATACCTACTTTTCAACGATGAGGTCTGCTTCTGCGTCCGTCTTTAGAGTTGAGGCAGTGAAATTAAGGCAATCTGAAGCCAACCGAACAAAATCACCTCCTGTCTTTTCCACTTTGATCGTCTCTTCAGCACCTGTCTTTATTCATTGTCAATTGTGTGTCTTTATCTCTGTGCTCACCAAAAAGTTGAAGAGAGTGACATTCAACCAGATGGGGGGATCGTCTTTGGAATAACAGCAATCTGGCTTCCTGTCCTTGTCTGTTTCTGTTTTCATCAACAATATTGTACAATGAAATTGATTAATTGCAGAAAAACGGCAGACTCACGAGTGGCCATGAGCCCTAAGGACCTCCTTGAAGAATCCACAAAATGTCCTTGAAAACAGAATTCTATGTTCTTATTGTCTTCATCCAACTGTGAGCTACTCTCATCATCTTGTGCCTCTATGACCATAAAGCATAGTTGGCCGCTGCCTTTACATTCGTAGTCTTTGACGCGCCTATCTTCTGAGAACTCATCGCTATTATTCTGCTTCGTGTGTTTACAATTGTCTCCATGCATTAATCTCTCCTGCTGCGTTTTCTCCGTCTGATTAAATGCTCTACTTTTCAATATCGAATTGTGATTGTCGCTGATTTGATGATTTGCAACTGTGAAATTTTGACATTTTCGCTGACGTAACACAAAACCAAGCCCTGTGCAACATCAATTCCAACATGAGCAACTTGCCTCCTCCTTCACCCAGAATTTTTGACTCTGATGATTTTTGGGTAATTGAGACGGATACAACGGCCTTGTCTGTAGGACTGGTTCATCTTCCAAATAATAGAGGAGATCGTTTAGTGCAGACGTATTGGGGACAGAAGCTCCCCAACAAGGACGACTATCCAAGACCAAATCTTCCGAAAAACTGGTCTTCTTTTGAGTCTTCTGAGCAACAATTGAATGAAGAATACCCTCCTTATGGAGGTCTGAAGTATGACGAACCTTGTTTAGAGGCGACGTACCAGGTGAGGTTCCAATCAGTACCATCTCTCACATCTCTGATGAGCAAAGGATGGAACAAGGGACACAATCCTACAGTTTGAGGCACATCAAGCAACAGGCGATCAGATCAATCTAACCCTCAGAGATGCGACATATTCATTATATGTCACATTGATATACATAATCCATAGAAGAGAGAATCTCATTGAGAAGAAGGTGTCCATCATCAACAGAAGCAAAGAAACAATTCTGTTAAAAAGAGCTTTCAGTGCGAGGTACATGAGAGACATACAGAGGATACAGAAGTAATCTCCACAGATGGCACATAAAGAGTACTGGGGTTGAGAGGCTGACACACCTCAGTGGAAGATGGAATGACGAGTTTAAATTACACCAGGAGGTTTTGACACCTGGTACAAAGGTGATAGAGAGTAGACGTCTCAACACGAGCCACGAACACAGCCCATTCTTTTTTATCGATAGAGATGCTACTGAAGACAACGGTCCAGTATGGTTTGGAACTCTACAATGGAGTGGTAATTGGAAGATATGCACAGAGGTATCACATAGTATATATATTATTATTATATATTTATATTATATTAATATTATATTAAATATATTATATATATATAATGATCATCATTATCTGAATATATTAGTTGTCAGAATTCGGGCAGATATTTGTGAGTTGTGGTCTAAATGATTGGGACAGTCTATGGAAGCTTGAACCAGGGCAAAGAAAGACAACACCATCCTCTATAGGTGGTTATACTCCCAATGGTTTTGGTGGTGCATCTCGAATACTGCACGACTATGTCAGGAACAAGGTTATTCTATTTATAGATATTGAGATATGATATTGAGATTGTGATAGGTTACAAAGAGGGGGCATACACCTTCTAAAATATTATATAACTCATGGGAAGCAACACAATTCAATGTGGACGAGGAAGGTCAAGGAAAACTCGCAGAAATCTCAGCAAAGATGGGAGTGGAACTTTTTGTGATGGATGACGGATGGTTCCATAGGAGAAATGATGACAGAGCAGGTATTCCATTTATATTTATATTATATATTTATATTATATATTTATATTATATTAGGACTGGGAGACTGGTGGCCAGACGAGAATAAATTTCCTAATGGGTTGGGAGGATTAATATCTAAAGTCAATTCTCTGGGAATGGCATTTGGGCTGTGGGTAGAACCAGAGATGGTTAATCCTGACAGCGAACTCTACAGGTGATATTGTGCATATATATCCTTCGATATTAAAAGGAAATAGAAAACATCCTGAATGGGTGATCTCCTTCCCTTCAAGACAAAGAACAGAGAGTAGAAATCAACTCATCTTGAATCTCTCTATCACAGAGGTTCAAGATCATCTCATAAAGGTATATATATCTATAGTGTATATTTATAATATAATATATTTATATATATATTTATATAATACATATTTAGGTACTGGACGATATTTTGACAAAGAACAATATAGAATTTATAAAATGGGATATGAATAGGTAATGATCATATGTATACTCTATATACATATACCATATACTCTATATGTTGATGATAACAGGAGTGTTTCTGAGCCTGGGTATGTGAATGGGGATAAATATGGATCGGAGATATGGATAAGATATGTAGAAGGACTATACCGTGTATGGGAGACACTAGCTGATAAACACCCAAAGGTGATATAATGATGATATATATTATTATCAATCAATTATATCTCATAATATATATCATCAAACAATTCAGAAAACTTAATGACACAGGTCACGTGGCAGAGTTGCTCTGGGGGTGGTGGAAGGGCCGATTTTGGGATTCTACAACTGGCCGACCAGATATGGCCGAGCGACAACACTTCAGCTGCAGCAAGGCTCAACATTCAACAGGGTTTCTCCATGGTAATACTTGTGATCATATATAATAAATTTATAATTCATTAACTATTTATTAACATGTAAAGGCATTTCCTGCAAAGACAATGGAGGCCTGGGTAACTGATTCTGACGTGAGAAAAGGGCACCAAATTCCGTTGAAATTTCGATTCCACGTGAGCATGCTTGGAAGCCTTGGTATTGGTGGAAATCTCATCAAGTATATCCTTTATGATTATTATAGATGTTGATCGTCAATAGATGGACAGAAGAGGATCTTCATCTCGCGAAAGAAGAAATTGAACTTTATAAGAAGATAAGAAATGTGATACAACTTGGGGATCTATACAGATTGAAATCTTCTCTCAATGGTGATACTCATATTTATATAATACTTGTGATATTAAATATGTTCAGAGGGATACTCTGCAGTCCAGTATGTCTCGAAAGATATCAAAGAATCAGTCATATTTGTGTTCAGGACTTGGCTCTCAAGGCCAGGCCAATCTGTCACTATTTTCCCCAAAGGTATATACTTAGATGATATGGATATACTTAGATATATATGGATATATATAGATATATATGGATATATATGGATAAAATTAATATAATAAGGACTTCACAATGATTGGATGTATAAATTAGATGATGAGAAGAGTAAAAGATCTGGGATGGCACTTGGGAATATTGGTCAGTATAAATGAGGATTCGATTTGATCAATCCTAATTAATCTATAGGGCTCACCTTCCAACTTGGAAACTTCGAAAGTAAGATAGTCAGATTGAATAGAGTCGTCCGAGTCCTCCGAGAAAGCTTAGATGCAACACTCGGATTACACATATGATGACGAATAATATGATGCATAATATGATGTTTGTTGTTGTTGTAATAAATGAACAACACATCTTACATGTGTATCTTATGTATTTAATATAGCTAGTTGGAAGTGTGTTGAGAGTTGTAGCAGTATAATATTCTCTTTTTAGAGGATTGAGGCTCTTTTTGTGATTTTATTCTTCTGTCCAACATTTTTAACAAATTGATCCTGGAACACTTTCGACATCAGAAGTTCAGGCCGGAGACATACAGCCCATACTGATAGTCTCTCCTCTAAAGATACTGATAGCCTCTTCTCTAAAGACGTTAGCGAGATGTCCTCTATTGGAATAAAGGTCATCGCTCGTTTCAGGCCATTTAACGAGAACGAGAGGAAGAAAGCGGACCAGGCTAAAAGAGATGAGTTTGACTTACAAATAGACAATCCACGCATAGACATAAAGGTAGTGGTTCGCGCATTACAAGTCTTGTTCGCTTGAAGCTGCGAGGCTGAATATAGCAGGTGGACAAAAGCGCGCACAACTTTACATTCGATGCGGTTTACGATGCGAGCTCCACACAGGTAGGGCTTCATTTTTGGAAGAATTTGAATCTGAGCGACGAAGATCGAAGTCTATAACTTTGCTGCCAAGCCCTGTATAGAGTATGTATTCAATTAACGTCTCGATCTGACAACCGTAGCGATGTTCTAGAAGGATATAACGGCACTATATTTGCTTATGGTAAGATGGAAGCAGATGATATATTCCTCTAAGACGCCACAGGACAAACTGGTTCAGGAAAGACATGGTCCATGTTTGGAAAGAGTGACGTAGACGAACTGAAGGGAATCATCCCTAGAGCTTCCATGTGAGCAGCTTAATCAGCTCTAAATCCAAAAAATGGAGATTTTGAACAACATTTCAGGCAGATCTTCAACCACATAGACAATGATGCCAGCAGCACTGAATATTCTATCAAATGTGCTTTTCTGGAGATTTACAAAGAGAAGATATACGATCTCCTAGTGTGAGCACTTCAATTCTCGAGTGGAAGAGGCGATGACGCAGTTCAGGGATTCCCCTGCACCAAATAAAGAGAGGCAGACTCTAAAGATAAGAGAGACACCACAGAAGGGAGTATGGGTAGAAGGTCTCTCAGAAGAGGTAATTCACATATATTCAAATAAATCCAACAACCTCACTCTTCAAAAATGACTGGTTGTAGTTTGTTGGATGTGAGGAGGATATCGGGGAATTGATAAGGCTGGGAGAGGGTGCGAGAGTTGTCAGTTCCACAGACATGAACAAAGTCAGTTCTCGCAGTCACAGGTGAGTTTTTAATATATAATAAATATAATGTATATAATATATATATGACTGAGTATAGTGTATTTATGATCATGATACAACAAAAAGCAGAAGATGGATCCATCAAAGTCGGAAAACTGAATCTGGTGGATTTGGCGGGTGAATCTCAATTTGAATTTTGAACCTAAATTGATGACGTCAGGTTCTGAGAGAGTTGGAAAAACAAATGCGTCTGGAAAGCAGTTGGAAGAAGCTAAAGAGATCAACAAGTCTCTCTCTACTCTAGGAAAATGTATCTATGCTCTATCAGAGATGAGCAAAGGCTCTGCAAAAGGTCTACACATCCCTTACAGGTCAGCAATTCAACTATTCTACATATATAATATATACATATATACATATACATATATATACATATCTTCTTTGTATTCTTCTCATCATGATAAAAATAATAATCACCAAATAATAATGATAATAATATGCAGAGAATCATCACTTACCAGAATACTTCAAGAATCACTTGGAGGAAATTGTAAAACGACACTATTAGTAGCCTGTTCTCCCGCAATCTACAATGCTGACGAAACAGTCAGTACCCTTCGTTTTGGCGCGAGGTGAAATAGGATGACGTCACAGAGTCCACTGATGATCATAGTGCCAAGGCAATCAAGAACACTGTCACAGTGAATAAGAAGAGGTCTATAGAGGAGCTGGAGGCTCTCGTCAAGACATTAAACAAGGATCTCCTTCATTTGAAACGATATTCACAGAAGGTCATCCTATGAACAATAATACCATCATATCAACATATATCACTACAATAATACCATCCTATTAACATATATGAATATTAACATATATAAATATTAACATATATAAATATATAAATATTAACATATTTCAGCTGGAAAGACAATTGGAATTCATCACTCCAACAGATTTTGCAGATCCTACAAGGGCTGCAGAATTCAAGAAATTGATTTCAGCAAGCAACAGAGAGAAGGACAAGCATAAGGAAGAGAAGGCTGCAGCATCCAATGTCACTGCATCTCCCAGTGGCACTCCTAGATCTTGTGAGAATCTCTCCAAATCATTTTGTGCTCCTTTTTATAAAATTATATATATATATGAGATATAAGTAATATTGATATGATTTAGCTACAGCTCCATTGAGCATCCATATGAACACATCCATTGATAACCCTCCGATGTCACCTAGTTCTCCAACAATCAACAAACTCAGATCCACAGAAAACAGTATGTTTAATAGTATATTTATAATGTATATATGTGGAGAAAACACTGAGTAATACAGGACCACGAACACCAAGTGGTAGTGCAGGGGACGAATCAGATGATGATTTCAGTGGCTATGATCCTCTCGCTATTGCTGAGCTCAAGAACCAATTGGAACAAGTGCAGACGAATACAGCTATACAGATTGATCAATACAAGACAGAGTTGGTGGAGGTGCATCATCATCTAAAACTATAAAACTCAACAATCTTCAGGCGAAGCAGAAGGCGGAGGAATGGAGCACACAGAAGCAAGATACAGAGAGGAGCATCAATAAGCTACAGACGAGATACAACAAACTCAAGTCTAAATATGCCGAGGACACTACTCAGTTCAATCTGAAGGTTAGCAATTATAGAGTAGTGTATATATATAGAGTATATGGAGTATTATATATATATGGAGTATATAGACTATTATATTGAGGATCATAGATACAATCATTACAAGAGAGTAACGATAATGATGAGGCGGTGATACTGTTATTTGCTGATAACGAGAGACTAGAGGCAGAGGTACTCATTCTATACATTAGATTACACTCTGTAATGGTTGTAGGTCCAAGCACTCCAAGCTCAATTAACCGGAAAGCCGGCACCAAAGAGTAAAGACACAGCCAAGGCAGATCAGGTGATGATATCAAAATTACCAGAGGATGCACAAGCGGCAGTCCGGGAATTGGAGAAGAAGGTGAAGCAATCTGAAGAGAGAGAGAAGTCTATTGCCAATAAGATGAAGACAACCAAGCAACAGTAACCACTCTCTTCATTTTTAGAGATCATGACATTGTGTAGAAACCAGAGGATGATTGTAGATCTTACTGCTCAGCAACAATTACTCTCTACGGAGTTAGAGGAACTCACAGCGGAGAAGAGACTGCTAGAATCTGTATGTTGTATTTTTAGATCATGTAATGATGTATTAGGAAATGGTGGAAGAGAGGGAGCACTTTAAGACATTGGAGGGGACATTGAGAAGCACGATAGAGAGTCTGGAGAGGCAAGTCAAGGCCAAATCCAGAGTATTCGTACCCGTACGTAAGAAGGCTCTCACCCCGCTACAAGAAAAAGTGGATATACAGAACCATATCGGCACGTTAAGAAAGACAAACTCTCCCTTCTTAGAAGGTTACGACTCTATTCATCCTGTTAAGAAATAACACAAGACAGCGTCCAGACAACAGCACGAAAGATCCACTTCCACTCGTGGTGAGAGCATATTTGGAGGGAAAGTGGCCTCTATAAGTAGTGAGACGGAGAAGAGGGCCTATTACAGGAGGATCTTCGAGAAGATTGATAAGGATAAGAGTGTAAGTCATTCTCTTTTCATGAATATCTTTTTGTAGCTGTTATGATATGTTGATCAACATAAAGGGATCTTTGGACTACGCAGAGATCAGGCTGTGTCTTAAAGGACTTGGAAAGGAACTTCCCGACAACGAGATGGAGGGTTTATTCCAAGAGTTAGATCCAAACTCCACTGGCCATGTCGATTTCGAGAGTTTTTATGCCGGCATGAATAAATGACAATGAAAATACAATAAATATATTTTCTTCGACTTTACAACGAGAACATCTTGTCGAAGATTCTCATCATTTCTTTCCAATGGTACGGGTAAAGCACAGATACCTTCTGGGTGAAATCAAAGGAGGTTCATTCAGACAAAAAGATTTCAGAGAACATATCAAGGCTGGAATGTTGAATTTGCATGGCCAATATGGTGTTGGTGCATACTTACAAGGATTCAAAGGTACATTTACATTGATCGCACTCATAAAAAATTCTAAAACTGACAGTGCTGTATCATGATGAGACAACAGGAACATTTCTCATTAAAATCAGACGTGCCATATATAGAGTGCTGTGGAGCGTACTGACTTTGTACAGAGAGGGCACTCAGTTCTGCATCGTATTACATGTTTCAGGTAAATTTGTGACAGAAACGATTGTTGATCGAGCTAGGAACAATCAAACAAGCACAGAGCGCAGCATTAGAACACAACAGAAGGATTATCCTTGTAGGAGAGGAGCAAGATGCAGAAGAGGTTGAAGGAGAGTGAAGGAGAAGGAGAGATTGAAAACATTTTACTGAAGATTTGAAATGGCCGATGTCAACGACGTGAAAGATGTGCTAAAAACCTCATATTTATATTTGTATTTCTTGTTTTAAGCAGACTGGGTGGAAATTACTGTACATCCCCTGCTTGCTTGTTGATCCACAAAGTGGTGAGGCAAGCGTTATTGTGTGCTTTGTGTTTCCATTTGTGTCTGCTCAGAACATGCTTTGTGCACACCTCCCACACACCTGTACAGACTATAACAACACTTTACAGATATCTTGAGACACCAATGAAGAGATTGCAGAGCCCCACATACCAATCCTGGAAGACACAAAGAAGTCAAAATAAAAATGAAAATGAAAACAAGAGAAATGCTTCAATCACTGACTTCTTCACTTTCATCACACCCCCAACAAACATCAACAAAGTGGGCTAAAATACAGACTGTGTTATATTTCTTTGACTATTAGGCTCTTTTACTAAAGAGTATCAGAACAGAACAAAACACAGTTATGTTCTGAACATTCTCAGAACAAAACACAAAACACAGAACAAAACAGACAGAAAAGTGTCAAAACAATCAGAACAAAACAGGAACAGAACAGAAACAACATAAATAATTTTTCTCTAAATTTAAATGAAGAGATAATTAGAATTTTAAGCTGTAATGATTGGTACAATATATATTACATAGTGTTTTGATAGTATGAATTCATA
>MZNV01001145.1:0-18148 GCA_002081555.1 Protostelium mycophagum | reverse complement strand
AATCCTCATCCTCTCACAATCTTTTGTGATCTTTCGTGATACGCGAAACATCACTCGCGAAAACGGGGGGAAAATCGAGAAACAAAAGTTTCGCGAAAACGGGCAAAAACGAGCAATATTTTTGCGTTCGTGACCTAAGCGGCCGAGATGGACACATTGAGGAGGGGCAATTGTCCGTCGTAGTTGTAGTTGAAGTAACAAGTTAAAGGTTGATCGTGGCCCACATTAATCTGTTGGCACTTTTGCGTTCCGACGGTGATGTCATAGAGGGAATTATTGAACACAAAACCATCCCCATAGACCGAAAGCAGAAGAAGTGTTTCGTTGTTGGCTGCTGTTATTTCGGCAGTTAAGGAAGTTGAGAGGACTAGGGTTGTCAGATCTCAAAAGAAAGGTTGACAATCTACTCACCGTACTTTCCGATGAGTTCTCTCTCCTTTCCACTCCCATCAGTTACTAGGATGGAAGGTGCGAAAGAGGTAAGGTCTTGGCCAAATGAACATGTGAAATTATTTCCAGATCTGTCGGTTATGGTGCATGGAACAGAATCGACAGTCGCTGTGCTTTGGTTGTCTGTATTGCCAGTGATCGTCATCAGTCCGCCAGAGTTAGGTTGCAGTATTTCTATATACTCAGCAGCAGAGGCGCATTGGGCTAAAATACTGAGGATAGAGAGGAGCAAGGCTCCCTGGCCGATCATGTTTGATCGTGTGTCCTGTTCTTCTGACGCAAAACTGGTCTTTATCTTCAGTTCGATTCAGCAACCAATGGGCAGTTCCTGGAGTCCCTGACATTCTTTTTGGTTATTGGCGGACTCAAATTCCCACTGCGGTAAGAACACACGTTAGTTAATGCTGTGCAACATCGGATTTTGAATTTTGCAACAACAACGACCTCTACGTCTTTTAATTAAGTCTGTTGCCATTCCTCAGCAATGATGTTACCAACAAACTGATCACAGATCGTCCCGAGTTCCTTCGCTACAGAACCGAGCAAACCATCCAAAATAAATTCTGTTAATCTGTGCTTGTCAGAAACTAAACGTATCTTTTTCGAATTGTAAGATTATAATTGTACGAACATGTCAGCATAAGCGAGTTGTTGTTTTATCTCTTGCTCCTTCAGGCGTCTTCTGGATAAAGTGTAACTGTCTTCTTCCTCGTCAAGTATCTCTTCAAAAATAGGTTCGGTGACAACCTGAGTTTTATTATATCTCCTGCTCAAATAGCTCCAGATATTTTTGGGCATGTTTGTGGTAAATTTTTACTCTCGTACAATCGTAGACTCCATACCTCTTGCTGTACGACCACTTCTGGTCTTTTTGCTGGTCTATTCCGCATGGTGTCCATCTGATTCTCCATCTCCTTCATGCTCTTCGATAATTCCACAAGTTGTCTTTCGATCGCTTGCCTCTCCTTCTCTTTCTCCCGGCGTCGATCTACCTCTTCCCTTTCCGATTTCTCCCTTCTTGACCTCTCCTCTTGTGCTGCCTTTTCTCTCATCTGTTCTGAACGTTCCCTGGGTGAACATCAGCACATCACGCGAATTTTGTCTTGACCTCTGTTTTCTTTTTCTCTCTTCCTCCATCTCATTGACCTTAATGCTGGGGTGCTGTACAATAGGGGGTGGGTGGTGTACAATATGTACATGATTTTTCTTCTTGGTGGCCGCTGTCGTTCTCAATTGTTCAATTGTAGACAGGTATTTCACGGTATCCTTTGTCATTTAAAAAGATCGGTACAACACAATTAATTCACCTCTAAAATAAAGTCGACCATTGATTCGACCAATTCGTAAGAGTGATGCCTCACTTCACTCTTGTGATTTCTCAAAAAATCGGCGGACATTCGTCGAATCTCTTCGTCAGTCATCAGACGAGCTTTGTATAATTGATAGAATGGGATGCCACTATTCTTAATCTGTCTGTACATCTCAAAAGTCTCCTTCTCAGTATTTGATGCAAATTGTGGGGAGGCTGAGGGATCAGAATCTAACAGATGAAGATGAAAATCACTTTGGGTCTGCGTATCACCATTATGGTGTACCTCAGGGTTTAGCGGTCTGGTCATCTTTGGGGATGAGGATGTACTCTGGACTTTTGTTGCAATATCAACCGTGGGCGGAACTTCATTCGCTCTCGCCTCTTGCTCAAAAGCTTTCTGCACTAATTCTTTTTCTCTTAACATCTACCGAAGTGAATTTCCATGACAAATACGGAAACAACTACCTCTTCTTGGATTTTTGCACGAGCCAATACAATTTGCTCCTCCTCTGCCGCCTTTTCTTTAGCCCTCCGTTTTTCTTCTTCCACTCTCAATCTGGTGGCTTCATTTGCGTACGCAATAAAAGGCTTGGTCTCATAGGGATCCTCGTTCTTCAATAATGACGTCAACACAAGCTTTTTTTTCAATGTGTGAATCTACCTGGACCAATTTACCCTGCAGATGTCTCGGTACACTCGTGGGATTTCGAACAGCAACAGGAGCAAATTTTGGAGTGTTGTCCAATATCTTTGTTGCCGTTTTCTTCGTCGTATTTCTCGTGATTGTTTTCTGTGGAGTGATGAAATTTTCTTTTTCTCTTACGATATCATTTCTAAGTGGGGTGGTGGGAACCAGAGGTCGATCATCAGGTAAATCATCTTCATTGCATCAGATGATTCCGGGTGTAGATCATACCTATCATTTTCCTCCATTTTTCTCGAGCAGAGAGATGAGAACTCTCCTCCAAGTGTCTATATGTTGGCTCTCGTATTGGTGAATGTACATTAATTCTTGTTTGTGTCGACTTCCCATCTTAACGGGTCAGCGAAAATATTTTGATTTCAACAAAAGTTTTCGAGGAAAAGCCATACCTTGACGCTCACGGTCGTTCTTCAGCCCCATCTCTTCTGCTTTCATTTTCAGAAACGCCTGTAACTCTTGCGTAGTTACTGCGGGTGGCTCTTCCTGCCTCAGTGTTGTGTCATGCACGAATTTTTGACGTGACGTGTCACCCGAACGGGAGCGTTCATCGTAAGAAAAACTCGGGTTGTTCAACTCAGCTTCGAGTTGCGCGCAGTATTCCGCCAATTGCTGTATGAGAGAGCCAAGCTGATGCACAAAGCTTGTAGAAGAATTGCCAGGAGGATTTCTGGAGCGAAGCATGCTGTGCGCATTATGAGCATAGTGATTCACAGCGGAAATGGCGTCTTGATGTGTCTTTCTAAGATAATTCAATTGTCGAACCTGAATCCTGCATCAGACGACATATCACCGAGTATCCACTTACTTTCTCATTATAATTCAGAGGCTGATGCGTCGGAGCTCTTAATTTTTCGAACAGAGTCTCGATCTAATTTGCTTCAGCTCTTTTCATACAAAACCTGAAACCACTATCATCACCTGCGTTTTGAATTGTAAGAGCGTCAACTTTTGTGAAGGAGTCGCAGTGACGCTCTTGCTGCTGACTTTCTTCGTCTTTGACAACGGCACAACAACACTAAATAAACCCTTCTTATTGCTTGGTTTGAAGTCATCATTCCAGCCTCTCGACATCCATGAAAAGATCAGACAGATCGCGATGCGGATTTGGCGCCAGAAACTCGCATATCTTATCAGCGAGATCTTCGCATATTTTAGGTTTCTCAGCTTCGGAAGGAGATCGGCAGATCTGTCACCAAAACGATTTTGCGACCAAGCCGTCTGTCCAAAAACAGAGACCATCCTGCTCATGATGAAGGCAAATCTCCCTCCTCTGCCAAAGATTCATACAACTGAACATTTTGTCACTATCAATCCTGCACTGAGTCCTCGTCCAGCTTCACCACGCATATTCCTCACGCCGCTCTCGCCTCGAAGCTCAGAATCCATCGCGCTGAGCCCAAGGCCGCCATTATTAGAGAGATCGAAAGATGACCATTCGGTCACATTACAAGTTGATACTGCGAGGAATTCGCAGGAGACACACAGACAGAAGAGGCACTCTATGAACGTTCTTTCAGAAATTGAGAGAGCAAATGCTCAAAAAGAAGCTCAACCTGAGAGAGGTGGGTCCAACTTAAAAATAGAAGATTGGGAAATTGGCCTGAAACAAAATGAGCGCAATATTGAAGACTTCAGGTGGACATCACTTGTCTCCAGTGACCCCAAGAACGAGCAAGGTGTGTTGTCGTGACAATATTGCAAAGCTGACTCCGGAATTTACCCTTGTTGACCGCTGCAGAACGGAATATTGGATTCGATCAAAAATAAAGACCATCCTCGTCTACAACGAACAGACTCCGAAGGAATACACCGCCACCACCCACCTCTTCTCAGAAGGGACACCAAATCTAGTATCGAACACCCCCCTCCCATTACCCATAGAGGGGAACACCCCCCCATTTCTCATAGAGGGGAACACCCTCCTATTTCCCATAGAGGAGAAATTCCCCGCCCAGGACTACAACGAGGTTCCAGCAAGATGAGCTTATCCAGACAGCAGAGCGAGAAAGAGATGGTGACCAATCTAAATTCCTCTGATCTATGCGTGAGAAATAGAAACAGAACCCTCAAACGGTCCTACTCAAACCGTGAGACCCTCCTTGTATTTAAATCATCTGATATTGAACAGTGAAGAAATTACCACTGGGACTGGGTAGATTTGATGTGGCGTCTTTGACACTCGTCAGAGAGTATTTTTTGGACATTTCTGATGGTGAACCACACATAACCAGAGCCATGTTTAGAAGTAGATACATGTCTAAGCATGGTGACACTCTATTCCTTCGGGCAAATGTAGGTCATAATGGAGATATCAAAATTCTGAACAAGTATAGAATGGAAAAGAGACGAGCAGGACCCCAACAGACCCTGACGCATTTTTTAACATTGTCGACACGGACCGAAACAATTTGTTGAGTTTTCAAGAATTGGTGAAAGCATTTAACCCCATGGCTTCAAAAGAAGAACTGGAAATGATCGAATTATGGGTGTGTTGATATCACATGAATTTTCATTGACAATTCAACAGGCTTTCCCGCCACCACCCCCAACTCCCATTGAGACAATCTCTGCAGAGCAAAGGGCTGAGCTGCAAGCATTGTGGAAAAATATTGACAAGGGTATTTACAATATTGTAGACGCGCACTGATTTTCCGTAGATGAGAAGGGCAAGATCAATTTTGAAGATTTTGCGTGCAGTGCTCAGACACGACATTTAGACATGCTGACTCTGAAAGACATCTTTGAATCTATCGATTCAGATCGAGATGGGCTGATTAACATGGAAGATTATGTGAACGGGATGTCTGCAAATTACAGCTCCGCCATGGCACAACTCCGTCTTGACTTATTGGGCATTGTATAAATAGAATAGTACCATCTTATCCATTTCTATCATACTCTTTTGTTGCTCAATAATCAATGCAAACATGAGTCAATCATCCGATCGGGTGTCTTCATTATTATTCTTATCACTTGTGCTTGTTCAAGCTGGCCATCACTTGGGCTCTGAGTGTATTTGGGCTATCCTCTGTTGACGGCGATTTTGGAGGACTTGCGCTTCTTTGCCTCTTTCTTGGCTCCTCCGCATCTGTTTCGTGCTGTCTCTTGTCGCTGCTCTTTCTGTGTTCGCGATCCTCACGTCTATCACGTGTCAACCTAAAACTCCCAGAAATTTCAGTGAAAGTTCACCTGTCATCTCTCCTGTCATCGTGACGTCTGTCTCTTCGCTCGTCTCTGTCCCTTCTGTCATCCCTGTCCCTCCTACTATCTCTATCTCTCCTATCATCTCTGTCTCTTCTGTCATCTCTATCTCTTCTATTGCTGTCTCTTCTTTCACTGTCCTCACGGTCCTTCTGTTGTCAGATACATTCTTGTTATGCTGATGACTCACTTTACGTCTGTCAGAGTCCCTTCTGTCTCTATCTCTCCTGTCATCTCTATCCCTATCTCTTCTGTCATCTCTATCTCTATCTCTCCTATCATCTCTATCTCTATCTCTTCTCTCCTCGCCTTTAAAGATCACTCTTGTGTATTTGTAATCATTATTCAGTTGTATTTTGGATTGTAGAAGCTTCATGTTGCAAGGATATCCCAGGTTTGTAGATTGAATTGTAGAAATCACCTCTTCTCTCGTCTCTGTCTCTGTCCTTTCTGTCATCAGAAGTACTCTTCTTGCGCTCTTCGCGTGGCTCCTCTTTCACTTCGACTTTCACACTGCGAAAATTCAGATAAATTTCACTGAAATTGGATGGAGCCACTCACGGGGGGTCCGGTTTTTTCTGCAAGAGTCAGAAATTGTTTAAGAAATTCAAAATACAACTTTTGCAAAAATTCAGAAGGTGAATTTTCTTCGAATTTTTTTGATGTCTTGAACTGACCTCGCCGTTGAGGTCTCTTTGTGCTTTTATTTTAGCCAACTCAGCCTCTATTCTCTCGCTCTCCTCCTGTTCAAGTGTCAAATCCACCAGAAAATTCGAAGAATAATATTCAAGTTGAAAAGACATGGAGAATCAAAAGAAACCCAAGCTATCTTTTCAAAATTCAAAAATACCTTTTTCTTCAAGATTTCGGCCTTCTTTCGCTCCATCAATTGTTTTGGAATACCCATATTCTCTTGTGCAGATATCAACATCTTCCATATCTCAAGTACGAGGGCAGAAGCGTCGTTGCCGAGGAACTCGGTCATGTTGATCTGCAATATACGGGGGTCCAATGGTCCCTGTCCATGTTAATGAGATTTCGAGTGATTTTGTGCGAATATTTGTCGTAGTGTCTTTCATCATGCTGAACGAGATTTTCAATGTCTCATGGAGGATTACTGGCACGCTTGCCACAAAGAGAAACAATCATCTCGCTTTAAAACGAACCTCTTGTGGGGCCTCCAAGAGACTGAAGAGATACCCAATGAGGATCTCATCTTCCAAACCTAACAGCTCGGTGATCCTCTCTTCTATCCAGGGCTTCAAGACAGACATGTCCACCTTCTTCATGTCTACCTGTGTATGTTCAATTCATAAGATAATGACCTTATGAATTGAGTTGTAACACTCTTTTTGATGTATAGAATCAAAGGTAGAACTAACCTTTGTGCTATACTCGGGTGGAAACTTGATAGACTTAAGTAATTTCTTCTGCTTGTCTTTAAAACGAACATCTTGATCCAGACTTGTACCCTGTATAGTTTTGAGGGTACTTTCAACTTCAAACATGTTTGAAAAAGAAAACATGGCGAGGAAGGAGAGATATCATTTCGGATGCCAAAACGGCGAAGCCATTCTGGATGTGGAAATGAACCAGTTACAGATATTCCTCAATACATTTTATTTCTAGATGATATTAATAAGACTTTCAACATCCTCAACATGAAGAATCAAATTCATGAAGTAGCAGTCAGTGGAGAAATAACCTACTCTTAAGAAGCCTCCCTCTGACATTTTCTCTCCTTGTGTTGTCTTTGAGCGGATCTGGAAAAGATGCGATCTCAACGGTATTTTTTTCAGAAAATTCAAAACGGTCCTCACGATCTGTCACGAACACCAGCATCATCCAAAGAAGAAAGAACCGCCAGCAATCAATCAACCTCATCTCTGAATAAAATGACCGAATTGGGGACGCCTCTGAGACCGAAATCGCCAAAGAAAGGCAGAAAGAACAGGAGAAGAGAGGAGAAACAATTCTTCAACCAACAGATGGAGCAGATCAGGTGAGTCGATGGTAAATCCTGCGATAAATGCAAGTGCACACTCGAAATCGAGAGAGTCGGATTGATGATGAACCATTCCAAAACACTACCATCATGATTGTACAACTGTTCACGATTGCTGTCAACAAGGAAATCCATTCTGACAACACCAATTTTTTTTGCCTTCACGGTTCATGCCGCTCTTTTCTGCCGTGTACATTGTGTCTTTCATCGCACAACATCATCTTGAACAGATTCACAGAAACTGACCTCTTCAGTGAGCAGGAGCACAAAGCAAAGCTGGAAGGGGAGGACAAATATTTTCAATTCTCTCGCATCTACAATGGCAGGATCGATGATGGAATATTGCGTATGATTTATTTTGAAGGCGCGGGACAAGACGTGAGTTGGTGAAATTTAGACGAAATTTCGCCTAGAATTCAAGGAAATTTCAGGCGAAAATCGCGGGGAGAATGGCAGATGAGATGATTGAAGGGAAGAGGATTGAGGAGATCAGGAGACTCGCCTACGAAGACGTAACACGAATTTTCAATGATATTTCACAAAATTGTGTTCACAATTGGCTTTGCTGCACGCATATTATATTCCGAAAATTTTCAGGAAAATCCCGTAGTAATCAAGCCTCACCCAAGAGAAGATGGTGGCCTGTACTCTTCTGACAGGTAGGTTTTATTCAAATGAGATGAAAATTCTCTGAAATTTCAAGTTCGGATAGCGATTCAGAAGTGGATGAGAGCAGCACAGCTGGAGATGATAAGGTACGATATCATTAACATTTATAAATTGATTAATTTTGGTAATTCTTTCTGAGGATTTTTAGATGCAATTCCTTCAAGACATGTTCCCAGATCTTTCCGAGGGTTTTATTATTTCGGAGTTATTTCAGAATGATATGAGCCTGCAGAAAACGGTGGAGACTCTGTTGCCACTAACATCCATCATCGGTATGTCTCATGATGTGGCAAACATCATGTTATCATCGTCATCGGGCATCATGATGTCATGGATCTGATCGTTGTAGATGAGGAGAACCAGAGGGCAGCGGAATCTACAATTAAGATGAGAGACATACAAAAAGAGCAGAGTGAGTTTCAATGGATTCTGTGTACTTTTTGCCGCGATATCTTATTCGAGCAATAATACGTCGTACATTAAAAAATTGACACATAACAGGTGGCGAACTCGAAAAAGTGAGTCGACTTGCCGTCTACAACTTCTCGTAGTGACCACAGAAATCTCACTGAAAATTCCAGGGCTCCAAATGGGCACCATTTATCTCTTCTTGGAAAAATCCCAACTATTACGTCCCGCCAAGAAGACCGAACTTTGCGCCAAAAACGACCGTTAATAAGGAAGTCCCGCACTGGATGGATACCACCCCAACCGCACAAGATATCTTCGAGGAGAAGGTGAGATGTCTTAATAATCTGTAGTGGTCACTACAGCCCTATTCATTTGTCTTCTCTGAGGACCAAAACACCCAATATATCCCGTAAATACAAAGATCTGACCGGTTGTAGATAAAGCAGATCGCAAGTCTGCTACCGCAAACACCCACGTACCTTATCGAGATGAAATTGGAGGAAAACGAGGAGAAGGTTGATCGTGCTATCGAAGCCCTTTTAGAAAGGGAAGATACCTCCTCTACAACCAACCAAAAAATGGCAAAGAAAGGTGAAATTTCACGGAGATTTCTCGAAAATTGACGGGAAATTCCAGTCAGTCCTAACAGCAGCACTTGGATCCGTAAGGAGGGCTCGTCTACAGAGGTGGAGACGGACGAAAGCTTGGCGGGAACATTGAGATTGGAGGCTTTGAGGAAGCGATTCTTCTGGGTGGACTCTTCTATTTTGGAATCTGTATTCGAGGTATTTTCGTGATTTAAATACAAGAATAATCACTGACGAATCAAGTTAAATAAGAAGAGTTTAGTGAAGACGATCGCCATTCTGAGCGAGATGTATCCTTCTTCTGTTATTCAACCCGCGACCTCTAAACCTGCCACCATAGATTACTCCAGTGAGACGATTTCATCCTTGAAGAGCTTACCTGACTGTTGTAGATCCGAAAAGACCCAGACCTCCCTCAGCTACCCCAGAGAAAGAGACAAAGAATACAGACAATCAAGGGTTCGAAATTGTGTCCCGCAAGCGCTACAAGGCGAAACCTCCACGCTCTTCTGAAGGTCAAGTGGATCCTCAGAAATCTCGCTGAAATTTCATAGATATCTCAGCATTGGGAAGGTTGAATGACAGAGACAAAGCGAATTACTATGCTGCTGTACGTAACGAGTACTACAGACAGGCAGCGATGGCTTTCCTAAATGGTGATGGAAAAACGGCCGGAAAATTATCTGCAGAGGTGAATCTACAACTGTGTTTACAATGGCAATTACTAAAAATGCCAGGGAAGACATTACGACTCAATGATGAAGCAATCGCACCAGAAGGCGTTTGTGGAAACATTATCAAAGTAATTGTCTCGTTATAGAAACGAATTTTATTCTGATGTCAATACAGTGTTCAGACAAATAGAAGCGCGGTGACTGAGATTGACTTGCACGGTTTCCACGTGAAAGGTGAAGATCTTATCAATTGATTGGTGATGAACAGAAATAATTCAATAATCAATATCGGACAATCATTTCTGACAATGCTCAGGAGCTGTCGAGGTTGTCAAAGAGGCGCTCCAGCAATGTAAACGCAAGGGGACACAGGTCATCACCATTGTAGTGGGTGCTGGACATCATTCAGAGGGTGGAAAAGCGAGGATCAAACCGGCAGTGATAGACTTTCTCTACACCAACAACTATCGGTTCAATGAGGCCAATGCAGGTGTTTTGGTGGTGCAGTTGTAGTATGATAAACAAATTGATTTTCTTTTGCACAAATTCCCATCTTGCAACGCGTTAACTCCACGTCAGTTACCGCGTAAAGACTTTTCAGCTTGATTTCTTCAGTCCTGGCGAAGTGTTCGCGACCCGTCACGAACGACATTGTCACCTTAATATTACTTCATGCACGGTAAGAAACGTGGTAAGAGACGTCGTCTCAGGAGTTTGACAACGGGTGAAAATCAGAAGAAAACAAACGCTCCGGAAGAGAGCAGTCATTCTCACTTGACTCAACATGGCCAACCTCAGACCAGCACAGATTTGTGCAATCATTATCGGCGTCTTCGCTCTCTTAGTCATCCTGATTGCCATCATCCTCCCAGTTGTGGCAGACTTCAAGGTGACTTATTCATCATTTCTTCGTAAGTCATGACATAAACAGGTCAAAGCTTGGAAGAACTCTTTTGGTAAAATCGGAACAGGTAGGATTACATGATGTGCGTCCTATATGTATTGAATTGTGAAGCCGGAACTGCTTTAACTGTGCCTGCTAATGGACGGACTTCTTCAAACCGTGTCACACTCTCTGCTTCAGCTTGGACCGACCTTCGCTACGACAACCCTTCCAATGTGAATATTTTTAATATCAATTCAATCTAACCTATCTTACAGGACACTGGCGTAACGTTAATTTTATCTTTCACCAATGGACCTTTGTCCACCCAGCCTCCGTCCCTTCATTTCAACACGGATAAACGCGAACCAGATCACAACAAAGCCAACGGCGGCACAATTACCTTTAACTCTCTCGGACTCGCAAACTCTTCCTTAATTGTCTATGGCTGCACTGGATCGAGTTACATCAGTCTCTACTCTGAACAGACAGTGAGCGAGCCATCTATCACATGAGGCTCATTTTTTCCAGTTTTCCTTCAACCTCAATGTCTATAGAAACGATTCTAGCATAGACGACTGTAAACTCGGCCTTGGTCTCCTCCAATTCCTCGCGTAAGTCACCCATAGAGCCCCAGATTAGTTCTCATTCTGCACAGTGGTACAGGTTCTGTCATCTTTGGAGTCGTCGTCGGAACCGCAGGTTTATGCTGTCTGATCTGTGCCATTGTTTTCTTCTGCTGCACCAAGAGAAGGGATCACTACACCTACTACGAGCCCGTTGACAATCATGCCCACCATCACGGAAAAAACACCTATCATTAAGATAAATTAGTTTCTAGTTTGTCAAATCACTCGAGGTTGTGCGTTTTCTGTTGTCTAAATCGTTGCCCTTGTTGGGAGGGGTGTTCACAGAGCAATTGTAGATTGTCGACATGTTTTTCCAGCCACCAAAAGAAACGGACAAGAGACGAAGAGATGACCTCAATGTCCACGAGCTTGAGAGAAAAGCCACTCCCTGAGAAAACTTTCAAGACTCTTCAGGTCGGTGACTATGATGATTGTAACATTTAGATAAGATTTGATTCTTCTTCTTGACAACAACGCAATCTTGAGATAAAAGATGTCTGATATCGTTCAGGATCTGATCAGGATCTCCCTTCAAAATACAGGTGCGATATTCGCGATAAGATGAGATCACACTCTATACCATATTCTCTTTTTCACTTTGTTTTGGAGATCAATCGTAATTTAAACAGAGGCTGCAAGAAAAGAATGGACATTATTTAACATCAAGAACAATACAAGAGTCTGGCAGCTGCGAGAAAAGAGCTCAACTGGAAAGAGAGGAAGTGTCGTGCTCAAATCAAACGTCATTGTGAGAGATGCCAGCCCAAGGGCTGTTGTCGATTGTATTACCTCCACTGAAAGAAGGTCCTTCAAGAATTGTGGATCATGTCAGATTCTGAAAACATTTAGGTATGAATGGGATTGCCTGCTCAGCGAAGCGAGGATCATCTCAAAGAATAAGTTGAAAGGGACAGACCTCCTCTACTTAGGTATCGTTTTTATATTTCCACAGAATGAACAAAATATTAATTGTGATCAGCATACCAACCGCATACTTACTGGTCATGGCCCAGAGATTACGAACTACATCAATATGTACATCACGAGAACAGCACGGACAGTTATTACGTCGCTCTACACTCTGCCGACCCCAAGGCGGGAAGACACGTCAGTAATTTTTCATTATCGTCAGATTTATTAATATTTAAATGGTTTCTGGTTAAGAAATATTAAAGTGTACAGGTGGATGCCCCCACCCATGTTAGAGGCACAATACATTGGGCCGGGTTCATTGTACAACCTTGGAAGTCTGATGCGCATGACCCCCTATCTACATCGATCGTCAGCGCCTCCTCCCTCACTTACGTATGTTCTGCAGAATTCGGTGGTATTTTGGACTGGTGTCCTTCTGACGTGGCATCACTCTTCCTCACGAGGCACGTTCAGGTATGTAAATCTGTCTCGTTGTATATGAATCAAATATCTAATTTTCACAAAAATGTATTGTGGGTGGAATTATTCCTTGTGTAGAATATAAATTTTAACAGAGAACAATTTATATTTTTTAAAACGAAAATCATTCAAAAATAAAATCAGATATAGAGGATGATCCAAGAAATATTCCTCTCATCAAAGTGATTAAACTATTCTAGTGTGTCAACGGAATCGCATTATTAATGCAGGAGGGAGTAGCTCCTCCCTCTACCGCCAACAAAGTTATAGACAAGGTTTGAAAAGACGATCTGTGCATACATATGACTCGTTGTAGTTTTCCAGCCCTAAGATCATCGCAAAGATCACCAAGACAACTGCCGAGAAAAAGCCGTTATTTGTAGATGATTCTTTTTCACCAAAACATGTACGTCAGGAGCCAAAATTTGATTTGACTCATTGTAGACGCTCGAATCTCAAGCTTCGGTGGCATCTACAACTCCCGTAGTGACTGAGGTCGTAATGAATGATGGAAAAGCAGAGGAATTTTCACAGAATGTCGACGAAGATGTGTCGACAACTACACCCTCGACAAATACGGATCATTCAGCGAACGTTCCAACAGAATGGTACGCGAAGATTGAAGCCAAGAGTGAGTTTTCATCGGAATTTCAGAGTTTCATCTGCTTTGGGGAAGATTGACACGTTTTAGTCGCTGAAGTGACCGCTTTGGCAATGGATCAGAGTGATGACTGGAAGCCTGTCACAACAGAGAGAGAGATCGTTATTACAAAAAAGGTGAATGTTCGATTATTCAAGTCTGCAGGCTGAGCTGTAATCTGTTGTAGTTTGACATGTACAGGACACACCTGATGGACTTGGGTTCGTGAGAGGGGTGGGGTTGATACCGTACACACTGAGTGCAGTATTAGAGGTGATCACTGATTCAGAGAGGAGGATAGAGTGGGATGAGACACTGAAAGAAGGAAAGGTTTTGCAGAGATTCAGTGAGTTTTTGTTGCAAGGATGTATATCTTGTTATTCGTAATGTCACTGAAATTTCACCAGACCCAACGGTTGCGTTGAGCTACATGGCATACAATGCCCCTTGGCCTGTGAGCCCAAGAGACTTTTGCACACTAGCACACGCAAGAATGGTGAACGACAGAGCCGTTGTAGTGGGATTCTCTGTTGAAGATCCCTCCTGCCCTCCCAAGAAGGGTGAGGCTTGTACATGATGTCATGACATTACATGAGGGGTCATCATGACAATGTTGATTCAGTCAGGGATGCAAAGAGCTGAGTTACACATTGGTGGGTATGTATTGGTTCCTGTGCAAGATGGTACACAAGTCTATTACGTACAGCAAGGTAGATTTCACAGATTTTTCAGAGAATTGACTGAAAATTCAAAGCGGATTTGAAGGGCAGTCTGCCCGCGAAGGTGGTACAACAAGCAAACACAAAATTACCTCTCTGCATTGATGGTGTAAGAAGGTACATGGCCAAAAAGCGGTAGAGATGGGATCAATAATCAATAATACACTTTTTCATTTCTATTATTGGTGATGACTAGCCTTTCTTAACATTCCACATTCCGAGCTGCTTAGATACGAGGGTTTGGAAGAAATGTATTTTGCGAAATGATATATTCATACATGATTCTCATCTGTCTGGTTCAGCAGTGATTCGAACAATCTTCATGTTTGTGAAGGCGATCTCAGAGAGTCCATCAGGTCCAGGCTGAAGATCGAGATCACCCTGAACATTTCAGTGAAACAATCGAAATCAGAGGGGAAGAATGTCATTATAATACAAATCTCACTCACATCTACCCACTCTACGTCCTTAATCTTCCACTTCTGCATGATTTGTTTCAGAGGTAATTTTCCATTGGTGAGAGGAAACCTTTCACTTTGTAGTACGAGCTTATCGCTCGTCTTAGCCACAAGGACAACTTCAACCGTGGACATAGCACTGAAAAATACTCCACGTTCCGATTCTCTGCATACGTAAACAATAATTGCTCTACAATGCCAGTTGAATCAAATTTGACATCACAAACACAATTATTAGATTGAATATTTGTTTCAGGATTCATGCCAGTTTCACGGTGTTCCAGAATTTCGATACATATCAAGAATTTGGTTTGTAGCAAATTAGTCACATGACCGAGCATTCAGAGCGATGGTGAAGCAAGTGCCCGCAAACCTGGTCGGGACCTTTATGCTGATTTGACACCATTATGGCACACTTTGTACATGCAACGTTACACAGGCAACACTCGTGTAGACGCATGCTGCAACACGTAGATTCCGGGGGACAGGACCGTCTTGCCGGCCAGCCAAGTCAATTTTTATTTTCGAAGTGTGCGGGAATCTGTGCTTACACACAAATGACTGCCAGTGTGTGGGGATGGAGGGACTGTGCAGGGATCTCTTGCTGCATATGCTTTGTTAACCATACAAAATGCCTAGACAAGACAGCCAGGTGCACCATTGAAATGATTGCTGCCAATTACAATGCGCACCAAATATATAATAGAATCAACAAAAAAAACTTATTTTATGTAGGGAGTTTTGTGGGATCATTTGCCTGTTTGTGAAGTATGTGTACAAATTCACAAATTTCTTCTGCTCTTTATTTAAAATTGTGACAAGCCAGTTTGCGTTTCTCAGACAATACACATGTTGTTCAACATACCCTGATTTTTGAGCGTTGGCAATTATTCTGTAGATCTTTCATATATTCAAACTGCTTGATAAGGACCTGTGCATTGTTCTTTACTGTGCAAGTCTGACTGATGAACGCTATTTGAATTTGAATTCAGGAATGTCAAAGCAAAATTTGGAAACACGTTATAGCAGTATTATGCTGGCCAACCTTAACCCACCAGCATACATCTAATGATTTGACACAGACACAATCGTGCCAAAGGCTCAAAATCCAATACATTCAAGATTGTTGGAGCCCAACATAAAAAGAAAATCGCTAAAAATAGAGTACTGAAGCCGGTGCTATACATTTTAATCATTGCATTAACTCATTTTGTTTCTTTTGTGTGTGATGAGCTCCGACAAAGAAGGTGTTTGAGAACACAACGTCTTCCACTTGTTCTCCTGCAACAGTGACGCAAGTGATTGTAAATTTTAACCTAAGCTTTTCTCCTCCCATTTTTGAAGCCACCTGTCAACATTGTCAGCAACATGTCATTCTTTGTATAAAATCACACCTTAATTTTCATTCTCTCTGTCATCTTTGTTGCTTGATCGATGAGGTAACGCCGCCCTCCCGGCTCTAAGGGATCAACAGAGGAACCTGTTCTATCCTCGCACATTATTTCTACACTCACAATGCCTCCTACAATATCTGCGCAACTGCAGAACTGGCGACATTGAGCTAAATTATGTGATAAAAGCTTACCTCTATGACTGGGTTGGGGGTAAGGTACCGTGTCTCATCAGCGTAAGATTTTCTCTGCGACGGCCTCATGGGCTCTTTTAAACGGCAAATACGGCCATTCTCTATTCCATTTTCTATCTCGGGGCGTCTCTTCTTGTTATTGTGCAATACATCCTTCATCATCTTAAAATTAAGACGTCTTAAGAAGTCTCACCTCTTTGGAGTTTCGACAAACGTCTACAGATGGTGCGACGCGAAAGGAGTCGAGCCGTGAGTCGGTCCAAGCGGTCATCGCTGCGATTCTATGCATGTCTGCCCTGTGATCTCCCAATTGATCTTCAAAAATTTGCCATACCCACGGACTGTCCATATTCATTGATAGTGTGTTAGCGGAAGACCCTGGCTCGTGTATCATGTTGTCAGGCTTTCTTGCCAGCGTAAACCCTGCTGGTGTAAATATCACAGGGTGAAAGGAGGTTTGTTACTTGGGAACCTTGTGACACGGGCGAAACCAAACCGGGGGATGAAGAGTCCCGTTAACTTAACGACTTTGCACGGGATGGTCTTCAGATATATGGTAACATCATATGGAAACACGTTCCTCACCGGTGTCGATTTTGGCGGGAATTAGATCATTCTTCACTGCAACTTGCAGGACTTTAGAATCGACGGCATGATCTGGAGACCAATCCTGTGTAGGAGCATATACGAATCTGCTTCTGACATCGTATGGCAACTGGTGTGGTTGTATAATACGTGATAATAGATAGATTATAAAACATGTGCGGTGCAGCAGCACCGATTCGGCTGGGAAGGGGATGAATCTAAATAAACTTGAGCACATATTAATACAATGGAAATCTCAGGCGTGTTACCGAGGGTCGCAAGGAACTACAGTGCCTTGGAATCGCGCGTGTAAAAACTGAAGTGATCCAGTGCGGGTGCATGATCCGGGCGGAAGGATGGGTCACTTCGAGAACATTCATCGGTTTGGTGACGTGGTTTGCCTTTGTATGGCTTGTTTTGGCCGTAGGGTTTATGTGGTTTGGAACCAGACTCTGCAAACTTTTACCTGCGGCGTTGAGTCAACGTATACGTAAAGTGAGATTTCAACGAAATTTCAGTGAGATTTCAACGAAATTTCAGTGAGATTTCCAATAATATTGTACAGTTGACATATAAAGTGGTGGGTGTTGCGGTGGTCCTTTTAGTTGCTAATCTCTTCTCCTTTGCCACAAACATACAGTCCATCCCAAACCCTAAGCTCTACTTGGTTAAAGTGGGTGTTATTGCAGGACTCAGCATCATTGCGAGGTAAAAATTCTGTGTGTATCTCAAACTGACAGATTTTAGATTGCTGACCATAGATATCTATCTGCCGTTCGCAAATATGAGGAAGTGGGGAAGTTTCGCATCCAGGTGACATTGTCATTGTAGATGCTCAAAAAGGCTAAAGTTCTCTCAGCAATAGTGGGACATCTCGATCTGACAATGGAAACAGTATTTCAAAAATATAAAGTGGTGGGTGTTGCGGTGGTCCTTTTAGTTGCTAATCTCTTCTCCTTTGCCACAAACATACAGTCCATCCCAGGCGCTGAGCTCTATTTAATAAAAGCGGGTGTTATTGCAGGACTCAGCATCTTTGCGAGGTAAGAAATACGTTGGCATATCAAGCTGACAGATTTTAGATTGCTGACTATAGATATCTATCTGCCGTTTGCAAATATGAGGAAATGGGCAAGTTTTGCTTGGTCGAGGTGAGATTATAGTTGTAGATGATCATGTGAAAATGCTAAAATATACTTCAGCAATAGTGGGACATCTCGATCTGACAATGGAAACAGTATTTCA